>MU674978.1:6063-53233 GCA_026770625.1 Nicotiana glauca
TTTGCGAAGCGGGCCCGGGCCTCGGGTTTTGCTAATTTCAAGATTCTTGATATTTTTCAATTGTTTTCGATTGGGTATTGTTCCCTTAGCATATTGTAATGTATTCGCTCTGATTTTGGTAAGATTCGACGCGTGTGGAGGCCAATTTGAGGGGTAAAGGCATCGCGAGCGAGGAATTTCACCGGTTCCAGGTGAGTAATACTTGTAAATGATATCCTGAGGGTTTGAAACCCCGGATTTGCACATCATTGTGTTGTATTGTGGTGACTTGCACGTCAGGTATGAGCGTGGGGTAGAGCACCGTTGGTGATTGTGACTTGGTCCGTCCCGGTTGTTGATTTTACTGCGTGATTGACTGAAATCTACTTGATGCTATCATGATTTGGGCTGAGTGCCATGTTTTGGGCTTCGTGCCAATTATTTGAATCCTTAAGGGATTGATATCACTGTTTTTGCATTACTTTGCATATTGTTTGATCTCGGTCCAAGTTTTCAAATACTGTTTTGCAAACTCAGCCATCTTTCTAAGATTTGAAAACTTAAATGATATTTTACTAATATTTTGAGCTGAGAACTGCTATTTTGCTATTGCCCAAGGGGCTTATATGTGCATTTTTGGATCGAGCATGGATCGGGCTGCGCACCACAGCAGTGTTATATGTGCATTCCTGGACTAAGGATGGATCGGGATGCGCGCCGCAGCGGTGTGATATTGATATTGCGCTTGGGCTGTAGCAGCCCCTCCGGAGTCTGAACCCCCACAGCGAGCGCGGGTACCCAAATGGATCGGGCTGCGTGCCCGGTCATGTGCATTGCATTGCATTCTTGCATTGGTTCCTGTTTGTATTACGTGGCATGACATTCAACACTCTCATATCATTGGCATTCATGCTATTTCTTGCACTGTTACCAGATAACCTGGTGTTATTTGTTAGTGGAGTGCTGTGCCCGAGGGGCTAACTTATGTGCGGACTTGCACTATCTGATTATGCATTAATTTTCTTGACTGTTAGAAAAAGGATATTTTCAAAAGAGGTTTTTAAGTGAGCCAGATATTTTCTAAAGGATTTTCACGGATTTACTTCTTTCTCAAAGGGTTGTGCTGTCCCATATTGCATGATGGAGTGCTCTTACGTGTTTTCTTGCTGCAAAGTTATTATTTACTCTTATTACTCACTGAGTTGGAGTACACACTTTACTCCATGTACCTCGCGTGCAGTTGCAGGTGTTGTTCACCTGGTAGCGGGTTATTAGCGGATTGAAGGTATTGCTATTGTAGTTGAGCAAGGTGACCGCCAGCGTTTGCGGCACCGGACTTCATCTTTTGAACTCCAGATTTTATTTTGTATTTATTATTGGCCCTGTAGTGGTATTAAGCCTTCTTAGATGATCGTGACTTGTGACACCCCGGTCGGATTGTGTTCGGTGGTATATGTCAGTTATTAATGCCATTAAGTCGTATTATTCATTCATTTATATTTATTAACTGTTAAAAGGGGCATTGTTATTTTGTTGGCTGGCCTTGTCTTCACGAGATGTGCCATCACGACCGGGTTTGGGAATTGGGTCGTGACATTATAGAACTGCCATAGGGCGTTTGAAAAATTATTCACATGCATATGCAACATCTATATAGAGAACACGAAGAAACACCACCAAAAAGTCACCAAAAAATATTCAGGATTCAGTGAATAGAGGGAAAAAGTAAAGCATAGCTGCTAACAGAGATTATTTGAACCAACAGTAGAAATTTGAGGAGTATTTCTTAATTCGATCTTCTTGATTTGTTCATGACATGTAACTAATTAGAAACAATCTTCGCTTTCGAAAGAGCCAAAACATTAAAGATAAGAAAATCATGAGACATCAGGTGAAGAAGAAGAAGACTCTGAAACTCAGGAAAAAGAGTCTTTGTAGTCTTAAATGCCATAAAAGTACATACCTGAGCTCCTGAATTTGAGCTTCAACAAGCCACGATCTTCTTCTATTCTTAATTTTGTCATTAATTGAATGTCAACTTAATGCTTTGTTATAGTCATGTTGTGTAGCAGAAAAGAATTGCAGCTTTAGGTTTTGAAAACACTGATTGATACAATAAGTTATCCGTCCTTGTATTTATAATAACTCGTCGTGAAAAATAATTAAATATTGATAAACAAAACCATAACTACCAAACGCTGAAAAGAATCTCATCATTTAATCTACCACATCGATTTCAACCATCTTTCCTTTCATATGAGGTGTAGCCATCCAACTATACAACACCAATTTAATTCGTTCGTTTTAACGACTTAAGATAGAGACATATTGTTGGATAAAAAGAGCAACCTTTTTCTTCAACTATATGTGTGCATGTGAATGTATATATTTACCATGTAAACAGCTCTCTGTATTAAATCAAATATTACATTTATTTTAGCAGTTATTCAACTGTTTTAACATTATTTTTAATTATATATGAACACAGAACATTAATGGATACCAATAACTAAACAAATACTATATGATTTCCTGCAACCATGAAAATAAGTACCTCTGTTGACAACCTTCTAATTTCTTGATTCAGAATGATAATGAGCAAGTGCATATCTTCATGGACTCTCATGTCTAAATGGGAATACTTCTCAGGTTAATAAAGGATGCGAGTAACTATACCAAATGAAATGTATTTTTCATTCCATCACGAAAGCAGTACATAATCATGAGCAAAGAAACCTAACAGAAAATTAAAGTCCAGATTCACCTCTTACAAACATATCATCAAACACCTTGGATGCATAGTCCACTCCAGATTAGTAGTTGGTAACAAAGATCAAATTCATCAAAATGACATAATGCATGTGAAAATCAGGATTAATTATTAACATGCATGTAAAAATATAGCAATTAAAAAATAATAAGGAACCAGCATGTATATACACATGATTATAAATATAAACACGATTACAAACAAAAAATTACAATAACAAAGAAAAGATTACACAAAATAACTCCAAAAACAGAGAACTAACACCAAACAAAATGGATAAATTCTGAGAAAGTAAAGCCTAAAAAAATACGTACACTACACAACACTCACACGGTATAAAGGAAGAAAACCCCTTGAAGGAAAAGGAAAACATTCAAAAAACACAAAGGAAACGACATATTGGATTTGATTGCTTCTCTCATTCAACAGAACAGACAAAAGTCCTAACATTGGCAATTCAAGGTCCTTAGACGTAGTTTGTATGTATTCCCTTTTCCATCTTTTTGATCGGATACAGATTTTGAAACATTATTTTTTGTTACAAAACAATAAAAGAAGAAGAATAGTATTGACAGAAAAGTAGGGAGAAAGAATTTTTATTGATTTGTGATCAATTATTATGGAATAGAACCTCTCTATTTTATAGGGGAAAACTGATTAGCCACCAAGTAAAATGTGATGACCCAAAAGGCCATCTCTTATTTTAGAAGTCAAATATGTGTTCCGAGATCTTAAAAACCTCCTTTTGTCTCTCCTCGATTTTCGTGCGCGGTCCGGGCTTAAATCCAGAAAGTCCTTATGTTAAAATTTTTAAGAAATAATGAATTTTGGCTTAAAAGATAATTTTTGTTGACTTCGGTCAACGTTTTGGGTAAACGGACCCGGACCCGTATTCCAACGGTCCTGGAGGGTCAGTAGTAAAATATGGGAGTAGAATCAAATTCCAAGGTCCCTAGCCCGAGAAATGAATTTTTGAAAAAAATTATTTGCTGGAAAATATAAGGAATTTTAGAAATTGAATAATGCTTGAACTTGTTGGTATCGGGCCCGTATTTTGGTTTCGGAGCCCGCTACCAGTCCGTTATAATATTTTAACTTTATCTGTGAAATTTGTGAGAAACGGAAGTAATTTGACGTGATTCGGACCTTTGGTTGAGAAAATAGGAAGTTTAAATTATCTGGAAAATTTCATGAGTTTTGGTGTTGAATTCATTATTTAAGATGTTATTTTGTGTGACGAACCAACCCGTCGTCTCATGTGTTACTGCTCTGTTTTCCCCGTTTATTGCTTCTTCATGTTTCGTTATCGGTATGTGGTGTGTGAGAGTTGATTTGGATTGGTTTTAATAAGAAATGAGACACTTAGTCTCTTTAAGGAAGGCTTAAGTTGGAAAAGTCAACCGGATATTGACTTATGAGTTATAGGGCTCGGATGTGATTTTCGGTGATTCGGTTAGCTTCGGGGGATTATTTGTGACTTAGGAGTGCGATCGAAATTGATTTCGGAGGTCTGATGTAGAATTAGGCTTGAATTGGCGAGGTTAATATTTTGGCGAATTCCGGTTGATAGGTGAGATTTTGATCCGAGGGTTGGAATGGAATTCAGAGAGTTGCTGTAGCTTTGATATGTGAATTGTGATGTGTGTGCAAAATTTCAGGTCATTCCGACGTCGTTTGGTTGGGTTTTTGATCGAATGCGTGTTTCGGAAGTTTTTAAAGAACTTAGGCTTGAATCCGATGAGAATTGATGATTTTAGTGTTGTTTGATAAGTTGTGATGATTGGAACAAGTTTGGGTAATATTTTACGATATGTTGGTGCTTTTGGTTGAGGTCCCAGGGGCCTCGGGGTGAGTTCGGGTGGTTAAACGGAGAATTTTTGGACTTGTGAAATTTTTAGGCCTGTTGCTTCTGGTATTTTCGCTTCTGCGGTTTTGGAGCCGCAGAAGCGGAAAGAGGACGTTTGGCCAGGAACGGCAGAAGCAGATTTTATTTCGCAGAAGCGAAATCGCTTCTGCGATAGGTGGACCGCAAAAGTGGTTGGTCAGGCAAATAAATAGACCGCAGAAGCTGATTATTTTCCGCAAAAGCGGGACCGCAAAATCGAAAATAGGCCTGGATAGAAAGGTTAAGTTCTGGAAATGGGACTTCGTTCCCATTTCCCATTTTTGGCGATTTGGAGCTCGGTTAAGGTGATTTTTGGTCCGACTTTCAGAGAGAACAACAGGGTAAGTGTTCTTAACTAAATTTTGGTTGTATAACTTGAATCTATTACGAGTTTTAGCGTTTAATCTGAGAATTTTGTTGGAAAAGGGTAGAAAACCCTCTTGGATAGAATCAAGGATTTGAGGGTCGAAATTATATGGGATTTGGATAATTTTTGTATGGTTAGACTCGTGGCGAGATGAGGAACCCGATGACGTAAAAAATTTTGAGTTTCGAGACGTGGGCCTAGGTCTCGGGTTTTGCCAAATTCGTGAATTTTGATATTTTTCGATTGCTTTCCATTGAGTATTGTCTCTTTAGTATAATGTAACATATTCATTGTGATTTTGGTTAGATTCGACGCGCGTGGAGGCCGATTTGAGGGGCCAAGGCGTCACGAGCGAGGAATTTCACCGGTTCGAGGTGAGTAATACTTGTAAATGATATCCTGAGGGTTTGAAACCCCGAATTTGCACATCATAGTGCTGTATCGAGGTGACTTGCACGCCGGATAGCGAGCGTGGGGTATAGCACCGTTGGGGATTATGACTTGGTCCGTCCCGATTGATGAAATTACTATGTATTTGGCTGAAACTACTTGTTATCATCATGATTTGGACTGATTGCCATGTTTGGGCTTCGTGCCAACTATTTGGATCCTTCAGGGATTGATATCACTGTTTTCGCATTACTTTTACATACTATTTGATCTCGGTCTAGGGTTTTAATGCGGTTTTGCAAATTCGGCCATTTTTCATGATTTGAACACTTGAATGATATCTTACTGACGTTTTGAACTGAGAACTATCATTTTAATATTGCCCTAGTGGCTTATGTGCATTTCGGGATTGAGCATGGATGGGTCTGCGCGCCGCAGCAGTGTTATATGTGCATTCCTGGACTGAGGATGGATCGGGCTGCGCGCCGCAGCGGTGTGATATTGATATTGCACTTGGGCTGTAGGAGCCCCTCCGGAGTCTGAACCCCCACAGTGAGCGCGTGTACCCAAATGGATCGTGCTGCGCGCCGAAGTGGTCATATGCATTGCATTGCATTCATGCATTGGTTCCTGTTTGTACTACGTGTCATGATATTCGGCACTCTCATTTCATTGGCATCCATGCTACTTCGTGTATTATTACCAGATACCCTGGTGTTATTTATTGGTGGAGTGTTGTGCCCGAGAGGCTGACTTATGCGCTGGCTTGCACTATCTGATATCGCATTCATATGCTTGACTGTGGAAAGGATATTTTTAATAGAGCTTTTTAACTGAGCCAGATATCTTCTAAAGGATTTTTCACGGTTTTACGGTTTTTCTCAAAAGATTTGCACTGTCCCATATAGCATGATCGAGTGCTTTACGTGATTTCTCACCGCTCAATTATTATTTACTCTTATTACTCACTGAGTTGGAGTACTCACTTTACTCCCTGCACCTCGCGTGCAGTTGCAGGTATTTGTTCACCCGGTAGCGGATTATTAGCTGACCAAGGTGACCGCCTGCGTTTACGGCACCGGACTTTGTCCTTTGATTCCAAAAATTTTACTTTGTATATTATTATTGGTCCTGTAGTTGTGTTCAGTCTTCTTTAGATGCTCGTGACTTGTGACACCCCGGTCGGGTTGTGTTGGGTTGTAATTAATAGCTTTTAATGCCAGTAAGTTGTACTTTCTGTTCATTTATGATACATAATTGTTAAAGGGAGGATTTGGGTTAGTTGGCTGGTCTTGTCTTCATGAGAGGCGTCATCACGACCGGGTATCGAAATTGGGTCGTGACAAGTTGGTATCAGAGCCTAGGTTACTAGGTCTTACGAGTCATGAGAGGTTTAGTAGAGTCTCGTGGATCGGTACGGAGACATCTGTATTTATCCTTGAGAGGCTGCAAAACCTTTAGGAAACTTAACTTTCTTGGAATTCTTATCGTGCGTACTTGATTCAGCTTGTGATATAACTCTTGAAATTCCTTCCTCGCGTCTGTATGCGCACATGAGCGCTCAGTATTATATGTGCCTTGATGGTTTGTGATTTCCCCAATCGAGGGGCGAGATGTGATCTTCGTGAGTATGCTGGGACAGTCTGGAGGACTTGAGGCCGGATCTTTGCCTATGGCTTGAGCACCGAGGTGCTGATTGTGCGAGCAAGTGTTCTGAACTCATATGTTCGATATTGTCCCTAGTAGCTGGAATTGCGGTTGGATATCCATGTGATGAGTATGTTGGTACTGCGAGATGTATCTATGTGATCTTGGTAGTGACGAAGGAGTCTGCTGAATGATAGATGAGCTGTTAAGTGTTCGATTCCTATCGTGATTCGATGTGTAGCCCGAATATGGGCGCGTGAAGAATACTTTCGTGTCTCCTAGTTGGGAAGTGAAGTATATTACGTGTAGCGATATGAGTTCAGACTCAGGAAGACTAAATGGCTGTGTTATGTGTATGATGGTGGAAGGTGTGCTGAAATACTAAACTAAGGCGAAGCAGGTGGGTTATCTGCTGTGGAGTGTTCTTAAGTGGTACGATTCTTATGTATATTGTTAGAAGACCTCATGTGTAATTGAAGAGTACGTGTTGAAATTTGATAAATTCGGGTCGCTTAAGAGAGTGGACTCAACTGACGTAGGGATGAATGCGAAATTTGCAGAGGATTACAGTACTAGATGATCTGTGTTTTCACAAACTTGTAAATGATTTGAGTTTAATCTCACTATGGTATTATGGCACCATTAGAGTAAAAGTATTATGGGCTATTGAGTGTGTCCTGATATATGGCTTCGGGCCAAGTTGGGGAGGTTTCTATTGATTAGCTGATTGCACGGGTAGGAGCTATGTTGGTTCCATTTCGAGGTAGGCTGGCGGATCAGTTCTAGTTGCAGAAATTGAGCCGAGGATGGCACTTGTGAAGGAAAATTTTGATAAAGGTTATATGATGCTCCGTAGATGTGTGAAAATAATAGGATGTCTTGAGCTGTTACTGGTAAAGAATGCTCAGTGTATAGAGAAGGAAGATGGTTATTTGTAATCGTATGAGATCATGTTCTGCGGTGTCAGAGTGCTAATAAGGCACGAGTAGTTCTATTCGTTAAGTCAGATAATTTATAGTTGTGTAAGAGTGAATGACTCTCGAGAATGGCTTTATTGCGTTCAAGATTTGGCATGTAATAATCAGGTGTCTTAAGGTTGTTTATGTGGCTAGGGACTGTGTTTTCATTAGAAAAGATCATGACTTGTGGTATTTTATGTTAATTATGGGATTCTATGTATTAGTATCTGGAAAGTAATGGTAACAAATTTCAGATTCGCAGGAAGTTCTTCGGGGTAAAGTACTCTGGAATGTGGTAGCGTTTGAGAGAGTATTCAGTGGCCATGGGTCTTAGAGAGTGTGGACTTATGTGCGAGTCTCGTGTGGTAAGCCTAGATTGAGGCATTGTGATGCTACAGCGAAGGAGAAATATCAAGTGGATGATGAATAAAAAAGAGAAATTAGATAGATGGAATAGCTTGATAGTAGACCGAATCGGTATGGTAAGGATATGATTAATTCTTCGTATGTGTTCGAGGTAATGAGCTTTTACTGGTATTGTGTAGCAAGGCTCTTGAGTTCTGACAACTTGCTTAGCTTGGTTCGGGTAGAAGGATTCAGGCCTGGCAGTTTAGCTTGTGCAATGGAATTGGGAGAGAGAGTTCTTGATGAGTTTTACCGTGGTTTAGAGAAGTATATATTGCCTATGGGCATGCGAAGCATGGAATGTGTAGTGATTTCTCTTCTAGATGGGATTGATGGAGAGTTCTTGACTAGAGGAATACATAGATGTTTGTGGTTAGGAAAAGGGAGATGGAGTTCTCATGTTATCCTAGTGTGGTATGGTATATGCGATATATTATGGAGAATTGGAATTTGTGTGTGTGAGGTTACGGTTCAGTTTTGAATGGAGAGTCATTAGAATCTTAAACAGCACGAGCAGTTTTAAGTGATTGGAGGATCGAGCTTCAGATGATTAGGGTGAATGATCCTCATATGACTAAGGAAATAGTATTGCTAATCATAGTGATTTAACGAGGTTATATGTTTCAGAAAAAGGGCAATGTGATTAAGTTGATGGTACTTCGGTAGTGTTGCGGCATTTTCTTGATAGATCGACTATTGATATCTGAGTTTGTTTAATGGCACATGGGGAATTTTAGAATATCTTTCGTGGAATGATTGGGTACTCGAGGTGTAATATGTATTTATATTGCAGAATTTGGGATCAGGTATAGTAATTTGTGTGCTATGTGGAGCTGGAGACTGGGAGTTCTCATGCTCAGGCTATGTAGTGGTTGTGGATAGTGTGTATTGGTACCATTAGCGGCTATTGGGGTTTGGAAGCCCTAGTGGATCTTTCTTTGCTTGGTATATTAGATTCTGGATATGATATTGGGGTGTAGACTAGTTGTCTCAGTGTTGGGTTATTCTAGACTCTTGTGCTATGGGTTATGTCGAAAAATGCCACAGGTTGCGTGGCGAGGTGCATCGGACTATGGTGTAGCAGAATGGTTGTATTCCAAAGACCAGCGGACGGCTGGGAAGGATTGCTTTCCTTAATTGGGCCTTTGTGATGAATGTCAGTATAGAGGTTTCTACCATTGATTCAGTTCCGGTATTGAGGGACTTATTCGGATGCGTTCCTTGTGGTCGGGCATATCGTCGAGCAAGATTGTGGATTTTGGTATTGATTTGGTGTCGGGCACCGTATCGTACGGCTCCGGCATGAGTTATAGTAGTGGAAGGAGTAGCTTCAGGCTTCTTGGTAATGAGTTTGTTGGAAAGCTGATTGGATACGTGTTTAGTTTGAGTTGGCTTGGTCGGCCCCGAATTGTATTGATGAAGGATAGGTTGATTCGATCGTTATTGAACTTGCTAGTGATATGGGGAGATCTATGAGTTGCTTTTTCTGTGCTGTGAGGCATTATGATTTTCGGACTGTGGGCCCATATAGTGCGGTGCTATTGAGATTTATAGTGGAAGTTGAGTTTTGTAGCTTACAACGCTATAAGTAGATATCATTATGCACTCAGTTTGCTCACGACCGATACTTGGTATTTTGTTATAATGAGCAAATTTGGTTCGGGTGGCACGCCGCCACGGGTATGTTATCTGGATCGGGTTGCACGCTGCAACAGTGTGATGTTGAGAATAGTTTTCCATGTGTTACTTTGTATGCCTTGCTTCTTGATTTCTAAGGAAAGTCCGTATTGGGTGTTGCTCGGTGAATAGCGCATCGGTTGTGTCCTTTCAGGATTGATTGGTGTATATTACTTGCTTCACCGTGGGTGTGATGGATTGCTTGGTTTCAGACATCAATTTGTGCGTGGCTGTCGATTTTTTATCATAGTGTCTTGAGGTGCTTCATGTGTAACAGTGTTTGGATAGGATCGCGCATTGTAGCGAGGCTGCATGGAGTTATGACCTTTCGGGGTAGATTCATGTGTTCTATTCTATGATGTGAGACGGGGTCTCAGCCTTGTGTTGTGATGGTACTGATGAGCTTGAGTACAACTCTTTCGTTTGAGTCAATTGTCATGATTTAAGTATGTTCAGACCATTTCTCGTTGGTGCGTGTATTATGCAAGTTGTGGCTTAGGCCTGTATTGAGGTGTCATAGCAACAGAGTGATGTGTTGGATTCGAGGTGATCGTTGTAGTCATTAATGAATACGAACAGAGTTGATTTCAGCTTGTTAGAGGGATAATATCGAGGTTTGGCCCGGAAATCTGTTGTGATATTAGTCAAAGGGAAGTGTCTTCACAAATGGTCGATCTGAGGAAATGGTTACGGTTTATCGTGTGTTTCAATTGTCGTTAGCAGTATATGAAGGTGTTGGACAAAGACTTTAGCTAATAAAAGGTTTTCTATTGGTATTTGGTTGTTGTGGGCAACTGTTGTGAATATAAGTTATAGTTTTAAGTGTTTGGATTATGTGGTATGTCATATGATTTCACCTGAGGGTACATGTATGGGTTATTAGAGCTGGTTCGGTCTTATTCTGAGTGTAGATGTGAATTCCTAATCTTGTGTATGATTTCAGAAAGTGCAATATAGTTCTACAATTATGGTTTAGATGGACTGTGAAATTTCAGCTATATTGTGTTATTGGACCTATGCGAGATAGGGTGATGTGGGATCACCCCGGGTATATGCTTGTAAGGTCATTCAGCTATTGGTTGGTTTCTAGGACAACTCTGGGTACGATCGAGGATGAGCGTTTCATTAAGTTGGGGAGTATGTGACGACCCGACCCGTCTTCACATGTGTTACTGCTCCGTTTTCCCCGTTTATTGCCTCTTCATGTTTCGTTATCAGTATGTGGTGTGTGAGAGTTGATTTGAATTGGTTTTGATAAATAATGAGACACTTAGTCTCTTTAAGGAAGGCTTAAGTTGGAAAAGTCAACAGGATGTTGACTTATGAATTATAGGGCTCAGATGTGATTTCTGGTGATTCGGTTAGCTTCGGGGGATGATTTGTGACTTAGGAGTGTGATCGGAATTGATTTTGGAGGTCCGATGTAGAATTAGGCTTGAATTGGCGAGGTTAATATTTTGGCGAATTTCGATTGATAGGTGAGATTTTGATCCGAGGGTCGGAATGAAATTCCGAGAGTTGCTGTAGCTTTGATATGTGAATTGTGATGTGTGTGCAAAATTTCAGGTCATTTGGACGTCGTTTGGTTGGGTTTTTGAATGAATGCGTGTTTCGGAAGTTTTTAAAGAACTTAGGCTTTAATCCGATGAGAATTGATTTAGTGTTGTTTGATGTGTTGTGATGATTGGAACAAGTTTGGGTAATGTTTTAAGACAGGTTAGTGCTTTTGGTTGAGGTCCTGGGGGCCTCGGGGTGAGTTCGGGTGGTTAAACGAAGAATATTTGGACTTGTGAAATTTTTAGGCCTGCTGCTTCTGGTATTTTCGCTTCTGCGGTTTTGAAGTCGCAGAAGCGGAAAGTGGACGTTTGGCTAGGAACCGCAGAAGCGGATTTTATTCCGCAAAAGCGAAATCTCTTCTGCGATAGGTGGACCGCAGAAGCGGTTGGTCGGGAAAATTAAGAGACCGCATAAGCGGATTATTTTCTGCAAAAGCGGGACCGCTACCGCAAAAGCGGATATAGGCCTGGACAGAAAGGTTAAGTTCTGGAAATGGGACTTCGTTCCCATTTCCCATTTTTGACGATTTGGAGCTCGGTTAAGGCGATTTTTGGTCCGACTTTCATAGAAAACAACGGGGTAAGTGTTCTTAACTAAATTTTGGTTGTATAACTTGAATCTATTACGAGTTTTAGCGTTTAATCTGAGAATTTTGTTGGAAAAGGGTAGAAAACCCTCTTGGATATAATCACGGATTTGAGGGTCGAAATGATATGGGATTTGGATAATTTTTTGTATGGTTAGACTCGTGGTGAGATGAGGAACTCGATGACGTAAAAAATTTTGAGTTTCGAGACGTGGGCCTGGGGCTCGGGTTTTGCCAAATTCGTGAATTTTGATATTTTTCGATTGCTTTCGATTGAGTATTGTCTCTTTAGTATAATGCAACATATTCATTGTGATTTTTGTTAGATTCGACGCACGTGGAGGCCGATTTTAGGGGCAAAGGCATCGCGAGCGAGGAATTTCACCGGTTCGAGGTGAGTAATACTTGTAAATGATATCCTGAGGGTTTGAAACCCCGGATTTGCACATTATAGTGCTGTATTGAGGTGACTTGAACGCCGGATAGCGAGCGTGGGGTAGAGCACCGTTGGGCATTGTGACTTGGTCCGTCCCGATTGATGAAATTACTACGTATTTGGCTGAAACTACTTGTTATCATCATGATTTGGACTGATTGCCATATTTGGGCTTCGTGCCAACTATGTGGATCCTTCAGGGATTGATATCACTGTTTTCGCATTACCTTTACATACTATTTGATCTCGGTCTAGGGTTTTAATGCGATTTTGCAAATTCGGCCATTTTTCATGATTTGAAAACTTAAATGATATCTTACTGACGTTTTGAACTGAGAACTGTTATTTGAATATTGCCCTAGTGGCTTATGTGCATTTCTGGATTGAGCATGGATCGGGCTGCGCACCGCAGGAGTGTTATATGTGCATTCCTGGACTGAGGATGGATCGGGCTGCGCGCCGCAGTGGTGTGATATTGATATTGCGCTTGGGCTGTAGGAGCCCCTTCGGAGTCTGAATCCCCACAGTGAGCGCGGGTACTCAAATGGATCGGGCTGCGGGCCACAGCGGTCATATGCATTGCATTGCATTCATGCATTGGTTCCTGTTTGTACTACGTGTCATGATATTCAGCACTCTAATTTATTGGCATCCATGCTACTTCGTGCACTGTTTGCCAGATACCCTGGTGTTATTTATTGGTGGAGTGATGTGCCCAAGCGGCTGACTTATGTGCTAACTTGAACTTTCTGATATCGCATTCATATGCTTGACTTTTGGAAAGGATATTTTCAATAGAGATTTTTAACTGAGCCAGATATTTTCTAAAGGATTTTTCACGGTTTTACTGTTTTTCTCAAAAGATTTGCACTGTCCCATATAGCATGATGGAGTGCTTTACGTGATTTCTCACCGCTCAGTTATTATTACTCTTATTACTCACTGAGTTGGAGTACTCACTTTACTCCCTGCACCTCGTGTGCAGTTGCAGGTATTTGTTTACCCGGAAGCGGGTTATTAGCTGAGCAAGGTGATCGTCGGCGTTCGCGGCACCGGACTTAGTCCTTTGATTCCAAAAATTTTACTTTGTATACTATTATTGGCCCTGTAGTTGTGTTCAGTCTTCTTTAGATGCTCGTGACTTGTGACACCCCGGTCGGGTTGTGTTGGGTTGTAATTAATAACTTTTAACGCCAATAAGTTAAACTTTCTATTCATTTATGATAAATAATTGTTAAAGGGAGGATTTGGGTTAGTTGGCTGGCCTTGTCTTCACTAGAGGCGCCATCACGATCGGGTATGGAAATTGGGTCGTGACATTTTGGCGATTTGATCACACGAACAATTCCGTATGATATTTTTAGACTTGTGTGCATGTTTGGTTTGGAGCCCCGAGGGATCAGATGAGTTTTGGATAGGCCACAGAGTGTTTTGAACCTTAAGGAATTTGCTGGTGTTATAGATCTGCAGTCTGGCTTGCAAATACGAGCACTGTAATTGCGAAGATCATTGCATTTGCGATGATTGGGCTGGGCAGTGGACTTTCGCATTTGCGAAGTTCATCGTCGCAAATGTGACATGAACAGTGACCGCAATTGCGAATATTTGTTCGCATTTGCAAAGGCGGCAGGTCAGGCCAAGCTTCGCATTTGCGAAGCATTGGTCGCACTTGCGAGTTTGCAATTGCAAACCTGTAATCGCAAATGAGATGCCTGCAACTGTTCAAAAACAAGTTTTGACGGGATTTTCACTTCACTTCTCAAATTTTCAAACCCTAAGCTCTCATAGACGATTTTCCAAGGAAGAGTTCTTCCCCAAATAATAGGTAAACAATTTCTAACTCATTTCCTTCAATCTATTTCATCTTTTTATAAGATTTCATCATAAAATCTAGGGATTTTCATGGGGGAATTGTGTGTTTTAAGTAGAATTTAGGATTTTTGAAATTTGGAGATTTAGAACTAAAATGAAGTCAGATTCCAAAATCAATTGTATATCCGGGCTCGACGGTGAATGGGTGTGATGACCCGGCCAGTCGTCTCATGAGTTACCGCTATGTTTTTTCCATTTTCTGCTTCTTTATGTTTTGTTATCCGCATTTTATGTGATCATATTGATTAGTTTGAGTTCGAAGTGAATTTGGTAAGAAATGAGACAATTAGTCTCTTTTAAGAAAGCTTAAGTTGGAAAAGTCAACTGGATGTTGACTTATGAGTTAGAAAATTCGGATGTGAATTTTGATGGTTCGGTTAGCTTCGGGAGGTAATTTGTTACTTAGGAGCGTGATCAGAATTGGTTTTGGAGATTTGTTGTAGAATTAGGCTTGAATTGGCGAAGTTAGTATTTTGGCGATTTCCGGTTGATAGGTGAGATTTTGATCCGAGGGTCGGAATAAAATTCTAAGAGTTGCTGCAGCTTCGTTATGTCATTTGGGATGTGTGCGGAAAATTTCAGGTCATTCGGACGTGGTTTAGCTGGGTTTTTTTATCAAAAGCATTTTTTGGAAGATTTTAGAAACTTAGGCTTGAATCCGATGGGTTTTGAGTAATTTTATGTTGTTTGAGGAGTTTTGATGATTGGAATAAGTTTGAATAAGGTTTTAGGATGTGTTGGTGCCTTTAGTTGAGGTCCCGAGGGCCTCGGGTGAGTTTCGGGTGGTTAACAGATCGAATTTGGATAAAAAGCTGTTGTTGGTTGCTGGTATCTGGTTTCCTTCTTCGCGAACGCGAAGGGAGTCTCGCGAACACGAAGAGGAAATTAGGAGACTGGAGGTATTGTCCATTGTGAACGCAAAGATGGAGTCGCAAACACGAAGGGGTGGGCTAAGCTGCTACGCGAATGCGATGGAGGAGTCGCAAACGCGGAGAAAAAAAACTGGGCCTGGGGTCATTGGCCTTCGCGAACGTGAAGCCAGGCACGCGAACGCGAAGGGTCTGGGTAACTGGACTACGCGAACGCGAGGCTTGGTACACGAACGCAAAGGGTCTGGGCAATTGGCCTTCGCGAACGCGAGCTATCGGGCGAGAACGAGAAGAAGGGTGGACCTAGGCTAGGCATAATGTTTTAAAAAACCTTAGTCGCAATTTTGAGGTAATTTTACACCCATAGTTGCTCATTTGTGGAGATTCTTGAAGGAGATTAACGAGGGATTCAAGGGGGAACGTTTGGAGGTAAGTTTCTTGGACTTAAAAGTCGTTTTTATTGTGGAATCCATCTAGGAAATCATTGAATTATAGCTAAAAATGGGAGAATACTTGGAATTTTTAGATTTTTAAATTGAGAATTGAAGGGTCAATTGTGGATGGATTTTGATTTTCTTAGTATGTATGAACTCGAGAGGATATAAGGAACCCGTTGATGTAAAAAAAATTGAATTTTGAGACGTGGGCCCGGGGCTCAGGTTTTTGGTATTTTTTTCTATTGTTTTTGATTGGGTTTTGTTCCCTTAGCATATTGTGACTTATCCGTTCTACTTTTGGAAAGATTCGATGAACCTGGAGGCCAATTCGAGGGGCAAAGGCATCGCGATCTAGAGAATTAGCTCATTCAAGGTGAGTAATGATCGTAAATGATGTTCTGAGGGTTTGAAACCCATGTTGGACAACGAGCGTGGGGTAGAGCACCATTGGGGACTTTGACTTAGTCTGTCGCGATTAATGAATTTACCGCGTATTTGATTATAAACCGTTTTTTGTCATCATTATTTGGCTGAATACCATAATTGGGCCTAGCGCCAACTATTTGAACCCTTCGGGGATGTTTGTCACTATTTCCTCACTGTTTTGGATTATTACTTGAACTCCGTCCTGTTGGTATTTACTATTTTACATACTCAGCCACTTTACTCAGATTTGAAACTTAAATGATGTTTTGGGCTGAGAACTACTATTTTACTAATGCCCGAGGAGCTTGTGGTAATTTTTGACTGAGTAAGGCCGAGGGCCTAGTTTGTGAGGAACACTGATACTGATTTGAGGCCGAGGGCCTGAGACATGTAAGCCACGAGGTGGCTTGATTGATATGAGGCCGAGGCCTAGATTTGATTCCATGAGATGGCTTGATATTGTGCTTGGGCTGTAAGAGGCCCCTCTAGGAGTCTGCACACCCCTAGTGAGCGCGGGTACCCATTGTGATGTGAGATTGAGCCCGAGGGGTAGATATTGTTGTTACTGAGCCCGAGGGGCAAACTTATATGTGTTTACTTTATCTTAATTTTCTGTTGATTACCTAATTAACTGTTGTAGAAGTATTTTATTCTATTTTTCATTGGTTTATTGTCTGTTAGTTACTTGTTTAGCTGCTTCATATAGAATACCTTGTGTACACGTGGTTTATTACTTTCAGGCATTATTTATATTTATTATTCACTGAGTTGGATTACTCACTTTACTCCCTGCACACTGTGTGCAGATTCAGGCGTAGCTGGTTCCGCTCCTGAGTGCTGATTCATTCTAGCTTCAGGCGGTTCTTCGAGGAGTCTTTAGGTAGCTGTTGGCGTTCTCAGCCCGGAGCTCCTCCTTATCTCTTTCCTTTATGTCGTTTGACCAGTGTTAAACTCTGTTATTAAATATGGGTACTCAGTGTTGTTAGATGCTCGTGAGTTGTGACACCCCGGTTAGGCTGTGTTGGATTGTATTTCCATATTATTTCCTTCTATATTTTTCGCTACTTAGTATCATTAAATCATGTTTTAGACTGTTTTATGTTGGTTGACTGTTTTAAAAATGAGAATGGGTTTAATAGGCTGGCCTTGTCTTCACGAGAAGCGCCATCACGATCGGGTTTGGGTCGTGACAAGTTGGTATCAGAGCCTAAGTTACATAGGCCTCACGAGTCATGAACAGATTTAGTAGAGTCTCGCGGATCGATATGGAGATGTCTGTATTTATCCTTGAGAGGCTGTAGAACCTTTAGGAAAAACTTCTTATTCTTGAAAATCTTGTCGTGCGAACTTATTGATCTGTGTACTAAACTTTTGTTATTCTATTCTCTCACAGATGGTGAGGATGCGAGCTACCGGACGAGGTAGACGACCACCAGTGCCACCCACTGAGGCTACCAGAGGCTGTGGATGCGGTCGTGGTCGTGGTAGAGGCAGAGCAGTGAGGGCAACACCTATTGATCAAGATGCCCCAGCTCAGGATCAGGCTCCAGCTATGGGTGCTCCAGCAGCACCAGTGCAGGCACCAGCTGTGCCTATTGTGATTTCAGGCCTTCAGGAGACTTTAGCTCAGATTTTGTCAGTGTGTACCAGTTTGTCTCATGTGGTTTCAGCTACTACGACCGCAACTACTTCACAGATCGGTGGAGGGATCCAGTCCCATGTTGCTCGCACTCCTGACCCGGTTATGTAGGCACCTCCAGTCCAGCTGGTTGCACTAGTCCAGGAGTTTGCAGTACCGGTTATGCCGGATGATGAGCAGTGTCGACTTGAGCGGTTTGGTAGACTCCAGCCTCCGACATTCAGCGAAGCAGAGGGAGAGGATGGCCAGGGTTTCTTAGATAAGTGCCAGCGGATGCTTCGTACTGCAGGGATTCTGGAGACTAGTGGTGTGGCATTCACCACCTTTTAGTTTTTGGGGGCTGCCTTCACTTGGTGGGAGGATTTTGAGAGGCGTAGGCCTGCTGATGCAGCACCCCTTACTTGGCAGCAGTTCTCTTCCTGGAGAAGTACATGTCGTAGTCTCGTAGAGAGGAGCTGCGTAGGCTGTTTGGGTGGCTGCGTCAGGGGAGATGACCATATCCTAGTATGAGAGGAGGTTTTTTGAGTTGTCTCGTCACGTCATCTGGTTGGTACCGACAGATCGAGAGAGGATCAGAAGATTTGTTGATGGCTTTACTTATTAGCTCCACATTCTTATGACCCGAGAGAGAGTATCTGGTGCTTCATTCGAGGAGGTTGTGGATATTGATATAGAGATTGAGTATGTTCGCCATCAGGAGCGATAGAAGAGGGAGGCCAAGAGGCCTCGAGGATCTGGTAGCTATAGTGGTGCTCCTTCGAAGGACCAGTTTCCGCATGGTAGAGGTCGTTCCTTCAGGCCTGCTCAGTCAGCCCGCCCAGAGTATCGTGGGGCATCTTTAGATCGTGGTTATTATAGGTCTCAGCAGGGCCAGTATGCACTCAGCACCCTTCCAGCCCAAAGTTCATCTTGTGCTCCGTCAGTTCAGGGCTCTTCTACGCTGAGTGCATCTGCTAGTCACTCTGGTGTGAAGGGTTCCTTTCAGTACCCTTCTCCAGCACCTGGGAGTTGTTATGAGTGTGGCGAGATGGGCCACATATGGAGGTAGTGTCCTCGTCGTGCTTCTAGATCATCCTAGCAGAGGGGTCAGTCTTCAGCTTCAGTGCCAGTTGCTTCACCACCACTCGCCTAGCCAGCTAGGGGTGGGGGTCAGACAGCCAGGGGTCTCCCAAGAGGGGGAGGTCGATCAGGGGGCGGTCAGGCCCGTTTCTATGCTATTCCAGGAAGATCCGATGCTACTGCTTCTAATGCTGTTATTACAGGTATTGTTCCAGTCTGCCATAGAGATGCCTCTGTATTGTTTGATCCCGGTTCCACCTTTTCTTATGTGTCATCATACTTCACTCATTATTTGGATACGCCCCGTGAGATTCTTGCTTTACTTGTTTATGTATCTACCCTGGTGGGCGATACTATTGTTGTAGACCGTGTGCACTAGTCATGTGTGGTACCTATTGAGGGTTTGGAGACCCGAGTTGATCTTTTATTACTGAGTATGATAGATTTCAATGTCATTTTGGGCATGGATTGGTTGTCTCCGTGTCATGCTATTCTGGAATGTCATGCTAAGACAGTTACTTTAACTATTCCAGGTGTTCCGCAGATCGAGTGGCGTGGCATGACTGATTATGTTCCAAGTAGAGTGATTTCTTTCTTGAAAGCCCAGCGTATTATTGGAAAGGGTTGTCTCTCATATCTTGCCTTTGTGAGGGATATTGTAGCTGAGGCTCCTAGTATTAATTTTGTCCCAATCGTGAGGGACTTTTCAGATGTATTTCCGGCAGACCTGCCGGGCATGCTGCCGGATAAGGATATTGATTTTGGTATTGACCTGGTGCCGGGCACTCATCCCATTTCTATTTCTCCATATCGCATGGCACCAGCAGAGTTGAAATAATTGAAGGAGCAGCTTCATGAACTCCTACATAAGAGGTTCATTCGGCCTAGTGTGTCACCTTGGGGTGCGCCAGTTCTGTTTGTGAAGAAGAAGGATGGCACAATGAGAATGTGCATTGATTATAGGCAATTGAACAAAGTAACAATAAAGAAAAAGTATCCTTTGCCTCGCATTAATGACTTATTCGACCAGCTTCAGGGAGCGATGCTATTCTCCACGATTGATCTCCGTTCGAGTTATCACCAGTTGAAGATCAGGGATTCGGATATTCTTAAGATAGCCTTCAGGATCAGATACAGTTATTATGAGTTCTTGGTTATGTCTTTTGGGCTAACCAATGCCCCAACAACATTCATGAATTTGATGAACAACGTGTTCCAGCCTTATCTTGATTCATTTGTCATCGTCTTCATTGATGATATTCTATTATATTCACGTAGTTAGGAGGAGCACGCGGGGCATTTGCGAGTTGCATTGCAGAGATTGATGCAGGAGAAACTCTATGCAAAGTTCTCCAAGTGTGAATTTTTGCTCAAATCAGTGGCATTCTTAGGACACGTGGTGTCCAGTGAGGGTATTCATGTTGATCCAAGGAAGATAGAGGCAGTGCAAAGTTGTCCTAGACTGTACTCAGCTATTGAGATTCGTAGTTTTCTTGGTTTGGCAGGCTATTATCGCCGGTTTGTTCAGGAATTCTCATCTATCGCATTACCTTTGACCAAGTTAACTCAGAAGGGTGCTTCATTTGTATGGTCGGACGAGTGTGAAGAGAGCTTTCAAAAGCTTAAGACAGCTTTGACCACAACTCCAGTATTGGTTTTGCCATCAGCTTCAGGTTCATATATAGTATATTGTGATGCTTCGAGAGTAGGGATCGATTGTGTGTTGATGCAGGAGGGTAGATTTATTGCTTATGCTTCTTGTTAGTTGAAGCCCCACGAGAAGAACTACCCCGTTCATGATTTGGAGTTGGCTGCCATAGTTCATGCATTAAAGATTTGGAGGCATTATATGTACGGTGTATCTTGTGAGGTATTCACTAATCATCGCAGTCTTCAGCACTTGTTCAAGCAAAAGGATCTTAATTTGAGACAACATAGATAGTTGGAGTTGCTTAAGGATTACGATATCGCTATATGTACCATCCGGGGAAGGCCAATGTGGTAGCCGATGCTTTGAGCCGAAAGGCAGTGAGTATGGGGAGTTTGGCGTATATTCCGGTTGGGGAGAGACCCCTTACAGTTGATGTTCAGGCCTTGGCCAATCAGTTTGTGAGATTAGATATTTCAGAGCCCAGTCGGGTGTTGGCTTGCGTGGTTTCTCGGTCTTCTTTATATGATCACATCAGAAAGCGCTAGTATGATGATCCGCATTTGCTTGTCCTTAAGGATAGAGTTCAGCATGATGATGCGAGAGATGTGACCATTGGTGATGATGGAGTGTTAAGGATTCATGGCTGAATTTGCGTGCCCAATGTGGATGGGCTTCGGGAGTTGATATTGGAAGAGGCCTATAGCTCGCAGTATTCCATTCATCCGGGTGCCGCAAAGATGTATCAAGATCTTAGACAACATTATTGGTGGCGGAGAATGAAGAAAGATATTGTGGGGTTTATAGCTCGGTATCTCAATTGTCAGCAGGTGAAATATGAGCATCAGAGACAGGCTGGCTTGCTCCAACAGATGGTTATTCCTGAGTGGAAGTGGGAAAGGATCACTATGGATTTTGTTGTGGGATTTCCTTAGACTTTGAAGAAGTTCGATGCTATTTTGGGTGATTGTAGACATGCTGACCAAGTCCACGCACTTCATTCCTATCTGTACTACTTATTTTTTAGAGCGGCTGGCATAGTTATATATTCGAGAGATTGTTCAATTGCATGGTGTCCCAGTTTCCATCATATCGGATCGGGGCACTCAGTTTACTTTCTAGTTTTGGAAGACTGTTCAGCGAGAGTTGTGTACTCAGGTGCAGTTGAGCACAACTTTTCACCCTCAGAAGAACGGGCAGTCCGAGTGCACTATTCAGATATTGGAGGATATGCTACGCGCCTATGTTATTTATTTTGTAGGGTCATGGGATCAGTTTCTACCACTTGCAGAGTTTGCTTATAACAACAACTACCAGTCGAGTATTCCGATGACTCCATGTGAGGCTTTGTACGAAAGGCGGTGTAGATCTCCAGTTGGTTGGTTCAAGCCCGGTGAGACTAGGCTATTGGGGACAGATTTGGTTCAGGATGCCCTAGATAAAGTGAAGGTAATTTAGGATAGACTTCATATGGTGCAGTCGAGGTAGAAGAGTTATGCAGACCGGAAGGTTCGAGATGTATCCTACATGGTTGGTGAGAAGGTCCTGTTGAAGGTTTCGCCCACGAAGGGTGTTATGAGAATTGGAAAGAAGGGAAAGTTGAGTCTGTGATTCATTGGGCCTTTTGAGGTACTTCGAAGGATTGGGGAGGTGGCTAATAAGCTTGCCTTTCCACCCAGCTTGTCGAGTGTGCACCCAGTTTTTCATGTTTCTATGCTCCGGAAGTATATTTGGGACTCGTCCCATGTTCTGGATTTCAGTACAGTTCAATTGGAGGGTTATTTGACTTATGATGTAGAACCAGCAGCTATTTTGGAGCGTCGGGTTTGGAAATTGATGTGACGACCCAAAAGGTCATCACCTATTTCCCCATCCACTCCGTGCCTCCGAGGTCTTGAAAACATCATTTTACTTGCCTCGATTTGCGTGTGCAGTCCGGGCTCGTAGCCGAAAAACTTTTATGTTGAAATATGTGAATTATATGAAAAAATTGAAGAATTTTGATATTAATATGATTAAAGTTGACTTTGGTCAACTTTTTTGGTAAACGGACTCGGACCCGAGATTGGACGGTCCTGGAAGGTCCGTAGAAAAATATGGGACTAGGGCATGTGCCAGGAGTCGAATTTCGAGGTCTACATCCCGAGGAAAGAATTTTTCTGTTAAATTGTTTTTCTAAAATTATTAAGGAAAATGGAAATGGAAATTGAATAAAAGACTATGGTATCGGGCTCGTATTTTGGTTTCGACACCCGCTACAAGTCTTAAATATGTGTTAAGCGCTTTCTGTAAAGTTTGGTCGAAATCGGACGTCATTTGACGTGTTTCGGACCTAGATATCTAAAGTTGGAAGTTTATGAAGTTTCAAATGAAAATGATGATTTTGAGGCTTGATTTAGTGATGTTGATATTATTTTGGCGATTTGATCGCATGAGTAAGTCCGTAGGATGTTTTTGAGGTTGTGTGCATGTTTGGTTTGGAGCCCCGAGGGCTCAGGTGAGTTTTGTAAGGGTGTCGAGTTGCATTTTTGAACTTTGGAAAAATAGTTGCAGGTCAAGTCTGATATCTTCGCATTTGCGAAGGATTTCTCGCAAATGCGAGACTCGCAAATGCAAACTCCCCATCGCCAATGCTAAGTCTAGGGATTTGGCTGGGGATCGCAAATGCAAATAAATTGCTCGCAAATGCGAGTAAGGGATTTCCAGGCATTGGTCGCAAATGCGATCACAGTGCCCGCAAATGCGAGAGCGCCAAGATCGCAAATGCGATCAATACTTCGCAAATGCGAAGTCTGCACTTAGGCCATGTGTTCGTAAATGCGAACTGAAATCTCACAATTCCCAGCCCTGTTTTGTTCGCAAATGCGAACCTATGTTCGCATTTCCCAGATCCGCAACCCAACAAATTTTATACTTAGTCGAATTTTCATCACTTTTCACCATTCTTTCAAAACCCAAACACCATAGGCGATTTTTCAAGAGCAAACTTCCTTCCAAATCACTTGTAAGTTGATTTTTACTCGATTCTTTCAATCTTTAACATCATTAAACATGTTTTCCACTTGAAATCAAGGATTTTCATGGGTGAAATTGAGGTTTTTAGGTAGAACCTAGGTTTTCTATAAATTGGGAGTTGGACCTCGCTTTGAGTGTCGATTTCAAAATAAATTACATATTTGAGTTTGTGGGGGAATGGGTAACCGGGTTTTGGTCCGAACCTCGGATTTTGACCACGTGGGCCCGAGGGCATTTTTGGAATTTTTGGGGAAAACTTGGAAAAATCATTTTTATGCATTCAAATTGATTCATATAGTGTTTATTAAAGTAATTGAACAATTTGTGATTAGATTCGAGCGAATTGGAGGTGGAACCGCGAGGTAAAGCGATAGTTGAGGATTAAGTGGATTTCAAGGCTTTGAGGTAACTGTTTGATTTAACCCTAGCTTGAGAGAATGGGAGTTGAGTCTTGTTGCTAATTGCTATTTGATCGAGTACGATGTATAGGCATGGTGACGAGTATCTATACATTGGTGTCTAGCATGACCATGAGTCCTTATAATGTGATTATCATGACTTGGTTGTGAACTCCGTGTTTATTGGAGGATTTTTATATGTTGTGAATACCATGTGAACGGTAAAATGATTATTTGATTCCTGGGAGCATTGGCTCGAATTGTGATACGAATATTGAGAGTGTATAAAACGACTTGATTCTTTGGAGCGTGGGCTCAAAATATTAGAGTGAATTATAAGATAAGAAAAGTAATTATTCCCTTGCTGGGACGTTTGGTTGAACTTGTTGGCTTCTTTCCCTACCGAGATTTCTTCAAATATTTGCTTATTTTTATGCCCCGTAATTGTGATTGCTGTTTGGGGAGTCAGATTGTTAAATGATATTGAGGATCGGGTTGCACGCCGCAACAATGATATTGAGGATCGGGTTGCACGCCGCAATAATGATATATGTGGATCGGGTTGCACGCCACAACAGTGGTATTTATGGAGCGGGTTGCACACTGCAACAGTGGTATTTGTGGAGCGGGTTGCACGCTGCAATAGTTATTAATACCATGTGTTTGTATTGAGTATTGATTCCTTGTTCATTGTGAATCTAAGCTGCTTTAGTTTGTTACTGGGAATTACTGTTAATATTGTATCTCCCCATAGCATGTTTCCCCCTCCCATGTTGTTAATTGTCTTGTATTTGATTCCCGCTGTATATGTATAACTGCACTGGTTTACGTGGTGTCCGGTCTAGCCTCGTCACTACTTTGCCGGGGTTAGGCTAGACACTTACCGGCACATGGGGTCGGTTGTGCTGATGCTACACTTCTGTGCATTTTTGCACAGGTCCAGGCTTTGAGGAGCATCAGCAACATTAGTACGGAAGTAGGCTTTCATTTTCACGAGACCGAGGTAGTCTTGCACGCGTCCGCAGGCCCGTCGTCTCTTCTTTATGTTCTCTTTTAGACTTTTGCCTCATTGTTTTCGAGACAAACAACATATATATTTCTTTCAGACTATTGTATTTAATATATTCTTAGTAGTTCGTGAGTACTGTGACACCAAATCTTGGGTAGAGGCTATTAATGACTGTTCCGCGTTATGATTCGTAATTATAAATCAGACTTCCACTATTATTCTTGTTAAATTTCATGTTCTATATTGATGCTGTAAATTGTTAAAGTAATTTTCTAGTAATGAAAGGGTAAATAAGTTGGCTTGCCTAGCTACCACAAGTAGGCTCCATCACGATCCCGATGGTGGGAAATTCGGGTCATCACTAGTTGGTATCAGAGCACTAGGTTACATAGGTCTCACAACTCACGGACAAACTCTATATCCCCCAGAGGCTACAGAGTTAGAAAAGTTTTGCATTTGTTCTTTCTCGTCGTGCGGTTCTATTTTTCAAGTACCGATTGAATTTCTACTCTATTCCTCCGCAGATGCCAAAAACACGCGCTTCTTCATCTACCGCTCAGCAGTCCGAGACCCCAGCGGCAGCCCTAGTGGCAGAGCCTCAGGTTGATTTCGAGGAAGAAGTTCCCATCCCAACAGTTCTGGTGGGCCCAGCTCAGGTCCTAGAAGGGTTCATTGCCACCCTAGTTCTTCAGGACACTCTAGTCCGATTGTTAGGCCTCATAAAGGGTGTCATTCGAGCGGGTTTGCTTCCAGTGGTTCCGCCAGCGGTGGCAGGTCAGCCGGGCATAGTGGCTCAGGCCGGGAGTGAGATCACTTTTCAAGAGGCGGCCAATATGAGCCGTAGAGTTGAGACAGCTCTGCTACAGGGAGATAGTCATGGGTCGAATAAGAGGCCCCGTCATGCAGGTAGATTCAATGGTACCTCGTCAGGAGGTAGAGGTTCTTATGGTAGAGGGCATCCTCCCAGTCCTTTTCAGTCAGCTCTCCAAGTCACTCATGGCACTTCAGGTGGTCATTCAGGTCGACAGGGTCAGCCTTAGTTCCCTCAGCTGCAGCGTTCGTGTAGATGTTATGAGTGTGGTGAGTATGGTCACAATAGGAGGGTTTTCCCGCGGTTGAGGGGTGCTCAGCCGCAGCAGACGAGGTCTTGACATGCTTGTGGTGATCCGAGGCATATTGTCAGATATTGTCCTCGAGTTTATGGCAACTTCTAGCATCAGAGTTCTCGCGCTATGATTCAAGCGGCGGAGGTTCCACAGCCTGCCCAGCCAGTTAGAGGCGGTGGCAGAGGTGTTAGAGGTGGAGGTAGAGGTTTTAGAGGTAGAGTTCAGGTCGCCAGAGGTAGAGGCCAACCAACAGCCAGGCCAAAGGCTAAGTCTTCAGGTGCAGAGATTACATGTACTATTCTGGTTTGTGATAGAGATGTGTCAATGCTATTTGGCCCTGGGTCTACATATTCATATGTGTCATCTTATTTTGCACCCTGCCTAGCTACGTCTAGTTATGTTTTGGACATTCCTGTTTATGTATCTACACTGGTGGGTGACTCCATAGTAGTCGACCGGGTACATCGTTCCTGTGTGGTTGTGTTTGAGGGTCTTGGGACCCGTGTTGATTTATTACTTTTAGATATGGTTGATTTTGATGTTATTTTGGGGATGGATTGGTTGTCCCCATATCATGCTATCTTAGATTGTCACGCCAAGACCGTGACCTTGGCTTTGCTAGAATTGCCCCGACTAGAGTAGAAAGGGACCTCAGGTCATGCTACCCACATTGTTATTTCATATGTTAAGGTTCGACGCATGGTCGAGAAGGGGTGTTTAACTTATCTGGCGTATGTTCTCGACTCCTGCGCAGAGGTTCCTTCTATTGACTCTGTTCCTATTGTTCGAGAGTTCCCCGAGGTCTTCCCTTCAGACCTACCGGGTATGCCGCCCGATAGGGATATTAATTTCTGCATTGATCTGGTTCTGGGCACGCAGCCTATTTCTATTCCGCCGTATCGCATGGCCCCGCCAGAGTTGAAGGAGTTAAAGGACCAGTTACAGGATTTACTAGAGAAGGGTTTTATCAGGCCTAGTGTTTCTCCTTGGGTTGCGCCGGTGTTATTTGTGAAGAAAAAGGATGGATCGATGCGGATGTGTATTAATTACCGGAAATTGAACAAAGTGACCATAAATAACAAGTATCCACTGCCGAGGATTGATGATTTGTTTGACCAGCTTCAGGGAGCAAAGGTGTTTTCAAAGATAGACTTAAGATCTGGCTACCATCAGCTGAGGATTTGGACGTTTGATGTCCCTAAGACAGCATTCCGCACTCGGTATGGGCACTACGAGTTTTTATTCCTGTTATTTGGGTTGACCAATGCCCGACAACAATTATGGAGTTGATGAACCGAGTGTTCATGCCATATCTAGACTTATTCGTAATAGTTTTTATTGATGATATTCTGGTGTACTCCCACAGCCAGGAAGAGCACGAGCAGCACCTCAGAGTGGTTCTTCAAACTGTAAAGGATAATCAGTTATATGCTAAGTTTTCAAAATGTGAGTTCTGGTTGAGTTCGGTTGCATTTCTGGGTCATATTGTATCAGTAGAGGGTATTCAGGTGGACCCAAAGAAGATTGAGGCAGTCAAGAATTGGCCTCGACTAGCTTCAGTGACCGAGATTCGGAGTTTCTTGGGGTTAGTAGGTTATTACCGTCGGTTCATAGAGGGATTTTCATCTATTGCAGCCCCAATGACCAGATTGATGCAGAAGGGTGCCCAGTTCAGGTGGTCAGATGAGTGTGAGGCGAGCTTTTAGAAGCTCAATACAGCTCTGACTACGGCACCAGTATTGGTTTTTCCCATGGGTTCAGGGCCTTACACAGTCTATTGTGATGCTTCCCGCGTTGGGCTTGGTGCAGTATTGATGCAGGACAGCAAAGTCATTGCCTATGCTTCGAGACAGTTGAAGATCCACGAGAAGAATTATCCGGTTCATGATCTAGAGTTGGCAGCTGTTGTTCATGCTTTGAAGATTTGGAGGCATTATCTATATGGTGTGACGTGTGAGGTATACACAGATCGCAAGAGCTTTCAGTACCTGTTCAAGCAGAATGAGTTGAATGTGAGGCAACGAAGGTGGTTAGAGTTGTTGAAAGATTATGATGTTGCTATCTTATACCACCCGGGGTAAGGCCAATGTGGTGGCCGATGCATTGAGTAGGAAATCCGCCAGCATGGGTAGTCTTGCTTATATTCCGGCCAGCCAGAGACCACTTGCTTTAAATGTTCGGGCCTTGGCCAATCGATTGGTGAGATTAGATATTTCTGAGCCTAGTAGAGTGTTATCTTGCACGGTTGCCCGTTCTTCTCTATTGGAGCGTATCCGTGATCGGCAGTTTGATGATCCCCATTTGTGTGTCCTGAGAGATACGGTGCAGCGTGGAGGTGCCACGAAGGTGACCTTAGATGATAATGGTGTTATAAGATTGCAGGGGCAAGTTTGTGTGCCTAATGTTGATGGAATTCGAGAGTTGATCTTAGCGGAGGCCCATAGTTCTCCGTATTCTATTCACCCGGGCGCCGCGAAGATGTATCAGGAGTTGCAGCAACATTATTGGTGGCGTAGGATGAAGAAGGATATTGTTGCGTATGTGGCTTGGTGTTTGAATTGTCAGCAGGTCAAATATGAGCATTAGAGGCCCGGCGGGTTGTTTTAGAGGATTGAGCTCCCCGAGTGGAAGTGGGAGAGGATTACCATGGATTTCGTTACTGGACTTCCGCTGACTCGAAAGAAGTTTTATGTTATTTGGGTCATTGTTGATAGGCTGACCAAGTCAGTGCATTTCATTCCAGTGGCAGTCTCATATTCATCCGAGAGGTTAGCTGAGATTTATATTAGGGAGATTGTCCGCCTTCATGGTGTGCCAGTATCCATCATTTCGGACCGGGGTAAGCTATTTACCTTGCGCTTCTGGAGAGCAATTCAGCAAGAGTTGGGCACCCAGGTCCAATTGAGCACAGCATTCCATCCTCAGACGGACGGTCAGTCCGAGCGGACTATACAGATTTTGGAGGATATTCTCCGAGCATGTGTCATTGATTTTGGAGGCTCGTGGGAGCAGTTTTTGCCTTTATCAGAGTTCGCCTACAACAACAGCTACCAGTCTAGCATTCAGATGGCTCCGTATGAGGCGTTGTATGGTAGACGATGTCGGTCTCAGTCGGATGGTTTGAGCTGGGGGAGGCTCGGTTATTGGGTACAGACTTAGTCCAGGAGGCCTTAGATAAGGTCAAGATCATTCAAGAGAGGCTTCGTTCAGCTCAGTCTACGCAAAAGAGTTATGCAGACTGCAAGGTCTGAGATGTAGCTTTTATGGTTGGTGAACGGGTATTGCTCCGGGTGTCACCTATGAAGGGCGTGATGAGGTTCGGAAAGAACGGCAAGCTTAGCCCTAGGTACATTGGTCCATTTGAGATTCTTGATCGAGTAGGAGAGGTGGATTATAGACTTGCATTGCCACCTAGCTTATTAGCTGTGCATCTAGTTTTTCATGTGTCTATGCTTCGGAGGTATCACGACGATCCTACACATGTGTTAGACTTCAACACTGTCCAGTTGGACAAGGATTTATCTTATGGGGAGGAGCCGGTAGCTATGATAGGCCGGCAGGTTCGTCAGTTGATATCTAGGAGTTTTCCCTCTATTCGTGTTCAGTGGAGAGGTCAGCCGCCAGAGGCCTCGACCTGGGAGTCCGAGTCTGATATGCGGAGCCGTTATCCACATCTGTTCCCGACTCAGGTACTTCTTTATTTTGTCCGTTCAAGGACAAACAGTTGTTTTAGAGGTGGAGGATGTGACGACCCAAAGGGTCATCACCTATTTCCCCATCCACTCCGTGCTTTCGAGGTCTTGAAAACCTTATTTTTACCTGCCTCGATTTGTGTGCGCAGTCTGAGCGCGTAGCCGGAAAACTTTTATGTTGAAATATGTGAATTCTATGAAAACTTGATGAATTTTTATATTAATATGATTAAAGTTTAATTTGTCAATATTTTTTGGTAAACGGACTCAGACACGAGATTGGACGGTCCCGGAAGGTCCGTAGAAAAATATGGGACTCGGGCATGTGCCCGGAGTCGAATTCCAAGGTTTAGAGCCCGAGGAAAGAATTTTTCTGTAAAACTATTTTTTTGAAATTATTAAGGAAAATGAAAATGGAAATTGAATAAAAGACTAAGGTATCGGGCTCGTATTTTGGTTCCGACGCCCGGTACAAGTCTTAAATATGTGTTAAGCGCTTTCTGTAAAGTTTGGTCGAAATCGGACATCATTTGACGTGTTTCGAACCTAGATATCTAAAGTTGAAAGTTTATGAAGTTTGAAATGAAAATGATGATTTTGAGCCTTAATTCATTTATGTTGATGTTATTTTGGCGATTTGATCGCACGAGTAAGTCTGTAGGAAGCTTTTGAGGTTATGTGCATGTTTGGTTTGGAGCCCCGAGGGCTCGGGTGAGTTTTGGATGGGTGTCGAGTTGCATTTTTGAAATTTGGAAAAATAGTTGCAGGTCAGGTCTGATATCTTCGCATTTGCGAAGGATTTCTTGAAAATGCGAACTCCCCATCGCAAATGCGAAATCTGGGGATTTGACTTGGGATCGCAAATGCGATTAAATTGCTCGCAAATGCGAGTAAGGGATTCCAGGAACTGGTCGCAAATGCGATCACAGTGCCCGCAAATGCGAGAGAGCCAAGATCGCAAATGCGATCAATACTTCACAAATGCGAAGTCTGCACTTAGGCCCTGTGTTCGCAAATGCGAACTGAAATCTCACAATTCCCAGCCCTGTTTTGTTCGCAAATGCGAACCTATGTTCGCATTTCCCAGATCCGCAGCCCAGCAAATTTTATACTTAGTCGAATTTTCATCACTTTTCACCATTCTTTCAAAACCCAAACACCATAGGCGATTTTTCAAGAGCAAACTTCATCCCAAATCACTTGTAAGTTGATTTTTACTCGATTCTTTCAATCTTTAACATCATTAAACATGTTTTCCACTTGAAATCAAGGATTTTCATGGGTGAAATTGAGGTTTTTGGGTAGAACTTAGGTTTTCTATAAATTGGGGAGTTGGACCTCGATTTGAGGTTCGATTTCAAAACAAATTACATATTTAAGTTTGTGGGGGAATGGGTAACCGGGTTTTGGTCCGAACCTTAGATTTTGACCACGTGGGCCCGGGGGCATTTTTGGAATTTATGGGAAAAACTTGGAAAAATCATTTTTATTCATTCAAATTGATTCATATAGGGTTTATTAAAGTAATTGAACAATTTGTGATTAGATTCGAGCGAATTGGAGGTGGAACCGCGAGGTAAAGCGATAGTTGAGGATTAAGTGGATTTCAAGGCTTTGAGGTAAGTGTTTGGTTTAACCCTAGCTTGAGGGAATAGGAGTTGAGTCTTGTTGCTAATTGTTATGTTATCGAGTACGATGTATAGGCATGGTGATGAGTATCTATAAATTGGTATCTAGCATGATCGTGAGTCCTTATAATGTGATTATCATGACTTGGTTGTGAACTCCGTATTTATTGGAGGATTTCTATATGTTGTGAATACCATGTGAATGGTAAAATGATTATTTGATTCCTGGGAGCATTGGCTAGAATTGTGATACGAATATTGAGAGTGTATAAAATGACTTGATTCTTTGGAGCGTGGGCTCAAAATAGTAGAGTGAATTATAAGATAAGAAAAGTATGAAAGAGAAGGCAGTTGTTGATTATTCCCTTGCCGGGACGTTTGGTTGAACTTGTAGGCTTCTTTCCCTACCGGGATTTCTTCAAATATTTGCTTATTTTTATGCCCCGTAATTGTGACTGTTGTTTAAGGAGTCAGACTGTTAAATGATATTGAGGATCGGATTGCGCGCCACAACAATAATTTTGAGGATCGGGTTGTACGCCGCAACAATGATATTGAGGATCGGGTTGCATGTCGCAACAATGATATATGTGGATCGGGTTGCACGCCTTAATAGTGGTATTTGTGGAGCGGGTTGCACGCCGCAACAGTTATTTATACCATGTGTTTGTATTGAGTATTGATTCCTTATTCATTGTGAATCTAAGCTACTTTAGCTTGTTATTGGGGATTACTGTTAATATTGTATCTCCCCATAGCATGTTTCCCCCTCCCATGTTGTTAATTGTCTTGTATTCGATTCCCACTGTATATGTATAACTACACAGGTTTATGTGGTGTCCGATCTAGCCTCGTCACTACTTCGCCAGGGTTAGGATAGACACTTACCGGCACATGGGGTCGGTTGTGCTGATGCTACACTTCTGTGCATTTTTGCACAGGTCCAGGCTTTGAGGAGCAGCAGCAGCATTAGTACGGGAGCAGGCTTTCATTTTCACGAGACCGAGGTAGTCTTGCAGGCGTCCGTAGGCCCGGCGTCTCTTCTTTATGTTCTCTTTTAGACTGTTGCCTCATTGTTTTCGAGACAAACAGCTTATATATTTCATTCAGACCATTGTATTTAGTATATTCTTAGTAGTTCGTGAGTACTGTGACACCAAATCTTGGGTAGAGGCTATTAATGACTGTTCTGCATTATGATTCGTAATTATAAATCAGACTTCCGCTATTATTCTTGTTAAATTTTATGTTTTATATTGATGTTGTAAACTGTTAAAGTAATTATCTAGTAATGAAAGGATAAATAAGTTGGTCTTGCCTAGCTACCACGAGTAGGCGCCATAACGATCCCAATGGTGGGAAATTCGGGTCGTGACAGTTGAGGTTAAAGGATATAGCTTCAGTGATAGTGCATTGGAGAGATTGGCCCGTAGAGGAGGCTACATGGGAGACCGAGCGGGAGATGTGGAGCAGATATCCTCACCTGTTTGAGGCTTCAGGTATGTTTCTTGACTCGTTTGAGGACGAATGCTTGTTTAAGTTGGGGAGGAGGATGTGACGACCCGGCCAGTCGTCTCATGAGTTACCACCCCATTTTCCCCATTTCTGCTTATTTATGTCTCGTTATCCACATTTTATGTGATCAAATTTATTAGTTTGAGTTCGGAGTGAATTTGTTAAGAAATGAGACAATTAGCCTCTTTTAAGAAGGCTTAAGTTGGAAAAGTCAACTGGATGTTGACTTATGAGTTAGATAATTCGGATGTGAATTTCGATGGTTCGGTTAGCTTCGGGAGGTTATTTTTGACTTAGGAGCATGATCAAAATTGGTTTTGGAGGTCCGTTGTAGAATCAGACTTGAATTGGCGAAGTTAGTATTTTGACAATTTCTAGTTGATATGGGAGATTTTGATCCGAGCGTCGGAATGGAATTCCTAGAGTTACTGTAGCTTCATTATGTTATTTGAGATGTGTGTGCAAAATTTCAGGTCATTCGGACGTGGTTTAGCTGGATTTTTTTATCAAAAGCGTATTTTGGAAGATTTTAGAAACTTAGGCTTGAATCTGATGGGTTTTTGAGTAATTTGATGTTGTTTGAGGAGTTTTGATGATTGGAAAAAGTTTGAATAAGGTTTTAGGATGTGTTTATGCCTTTGGTTGAGGTCCCGAGGGCCTCGGGTGAGTTTCGGGTGGTTAACGGATCGAACTTGGATAAAAAATTATTGCCGGTTGCTGGTATCTAGTTTCCTTCTTCGCGAACACGAAGGGAGTCTCGCGAATGCGAAGAGGAAATTGGGAGGCTGGAGGTATTGGCCTTCGTGAATGCGAAGATGGATTCACGAACGCGAAGGGGTGGGCTAAGCTGCTACGCCAACGCGATAGAGGAGTCGCGAACGTGGAGAAGAAAAACTGGGCCTGGGGTCATTGGCCTTCGCGAACGCGAAGAGTCTGGGTAACTGGCCTTTGCGAACGCGAGGCCTGGTACGCGAACGCGAAGGGTCTGGGCAATTGGCCTTCACAAACGTGAGCTACAGGGTGCAAACGAGAAGAAGGGTGGACCTGGGCTGGGCAGAATGTTTTAAAACACCTCAGTCGCGATTTTGGGATCACTTTACACCCATAGTTGCTTATTTTTAGAGATTCTTGAAGGAGATTAACGAGGGATTCAAGGGGGAACATTTGGAGGTAAGTTTCTTGGACTCAAAACTTGTTTTTATTGTGGAATCCATCTAGTAAATCATTGAATTATTGCTAAAAATGGGAGAATAGGGCTTGGAATTTTCAGATTTTTAAATTGAGAATTGAAGGGTCAATTGTGGATCGATTTTGATGTTTTTAGTATGTATGAACTCGTGAGGAGATAAGGAAACCATTGATGTAAAAAATTTTGAATTTCGAGACGTGGGCCTAGGGCTCGAGTTTTTTCTAATTTCGAATTTTTGGTATTTTTTCGATTGTTTTTTATTGGGCTTTGTTCCCTTAACATATTGTGACGTATCCGTTCTACTTTTGGATAGATTCGACGCACGTGGAGGCCAATTCGAGGGGCAAAGGCATCGCGAGCTAGAGAATTAGCCGGTTCAAGGTGAGTAATGATCGTAAATGATGTTCTGCGGGTTTGAAACCCCGGACTATACATCATAGTACTGTGTTGAGGTGACTTACATGCTGGACAACGAGCGTGGGGTAGCGCACCATTGAGGACTTTGACTTAGTCCGTCCCGATTAATGAATTTATTGCGTATTTGATTAAAAATCGTTTGTTGTCATCATTTTTGTGTTGAATACCATAATTGGGCCAAGCGCCAACTATTTGAACCCTTCGAGGATGTTTGTCAATATTTCCTCACTGTTTTGAATTATTACTTGAACTCAGTCCTGTTGGTATTTACTGTTTTACAAACTCAGCCACTTTACTTAGATTTGAAACTTAAATGATATTTCTAAATGATATTCTGGGCTGAGAACTACTGTTTTACTAATGTCCGAGGGGCTTGTGATAATTTTTGACTGAGTAAGGCCGAGGGCCTAGATTGTGAGGAACACTGATACTGATTTGAGGCCGAGGGCCTGAGACATGTACGCCACGAGGTGGCTTGATTGATATGAGGCTGAGGGCCTAGATTTGATGCCACGAGATGGCTTGATATTGCGCTTGGGCTGTAAGGGGCCCCTCCAAGAGTCTGCACGACCCTAGTGAGCGCGAGTACCCATTGTGATGTGAGATTGAGCCTGAGGGGCAAATATTGTTGTTACTGAGCCCTAGGGGCAAACTTCTATGTTTTTACTTTATCTTAATTGTCTGTTGATTACCTGATTAACTGTTGTAGAAGTATTTTATTCTATTTTTCATCAGTTTATTGTCTGTTAGTTACTTGTTTAGCTGTTTCATATGGAATACCTTGTGTACACGTGGTTTCTTACTTTCAGGCATTATTTATATTTATTACTCACTGAGTTGGAGTACTCACTTTACTCCCTACACCCTGTGTGTAGATTCAGGCGTAACTGGTTTCGCTCCCGAGTGCTGATTCATTCCAGCTTCAGGCGGTTCTTCGAGGAGTCTTTAGGTAGCTGTTGGCATTCTCAGCCCAGAGCTCCTCCCTATCTCTTTCCTTTATGTAGTTTGTTAGATGCTCGTGATTTGTGACACCCCGGTTAGGGTTATGTTGGGTTGTATTTCTGCATTATTTCCTTCTGTATCAATATATTCCGCTACTTAATATTATTAAATCATGTTTTAGACTGTTTTATGTTGGTTGACTGTTTTAAAAATGAGAATAGATTTAATAGTTTGGCCTTGTCTTCACGAGAGGCGCCATCACGGCCGGGTTCGGGATTTGGGTCGTGATAATGGGTAATCGGGTTTTTGTCCGACCTTCGAGTTTTGACCAAGCGAGACCAGGGTCGGGGTTTGAATTTTTGGGGAAAATATTGGGAAATCTATAATTAAGCATTGGAATTGATTTCTTTAGCATTTATTGATGTTATTAAGCTAATTATGTTAGATACAAGCGAATTGGAGGTGGAATCGAGAGGTAAATTTGTAATTGAGATTTGATTGTGGTTGTGGAATCGAGGTAAGTGTTGTGGCTAACCTTAGCTTGAGGTATTAGGTATTGTTTTCCCTACTTGCTACTTGTTAGTTGTTTGGTATGATGTATAGGTGTGGTGACGAGTATCTATACGTCATTGTCGGGTTATAGCATGCGAGTGAGTTCTATACTTGTGAAAATTGTATTTCTTTATACGTTTTGTTCCTGTTGAAACTAGTTATTATTCATGTTAAGCAGGTCTTACTATATTTTTCCTGATTTTGGATATTGGTTGGGTATTGGCCCAAGTTGTGATTTCTGTTATGAAATTAAATGATGAAACAAAGTTATTTGATTGAGATGCCCCTTCCGGATTATTATTGTTTATGTTGTTGCTTATGGTGAGGAAGAGTGATAAAGCACGAAGGTTGATGTCGTGCACATTCATATTTATGCATATGGTGAAGAGTGATAAAACACGAAGGGTGATGCGGTACACATTTACATTTATATTTATGCATATTGTGAGTAAGAGAGATAAAACACGAAGGGTGATGCCGTACACATTTCTATTATTCATATGGCGAGGAAGAGTGATAGAGCACGAAGGGTGATATCGTGCACATTTCTATTATTGATTGCATGGTGAGGATTGAGGGTAAAAGCACGAAGGGTGATGCCGTGCATTTTCTATTTGCTGTGATTATTTGTTGTTATCGGTTCAAGTGCACTAATTGTTTAATTTCCGTTACTACTATGATGGCTTAACCCGGTACCCCCATAGCATGCTGCCCCCTTCCCGTTAATTTTTGTTTAGCTTTTATTATTGTTATTCTGTTAGTATATTGTTTAACTGCATAGGTTTATGTTGTTTTTCATGTCCTACCTTGTCACTACTTCGCCGAAGATAGGCTCGGCACTTATCAGTACATGTGTCGGTTGTACTAATACTGCACTCTACACTTTCTGTGTAGATGTCAGTGACAGATCTCGTGAGTAGAGTTTGGGTTGCTGCCTTTAGTCCATAAGAGCCCCGAGGTAGATCTGTCGGCATTCGCATGGAGTCCCCTTCCTTTTGTTTTAGATTTCCTGTCTCTTTTCACTTCGAGAACAACTGTATTTTTTTTAAACCAGTGTTTTTAGAAATTCTTAGATGTTCATGAAAATGTACCACCGGATCATTGGGGTAGTCTTGTTATAGAACTTTGAGTTGTTATGAAACTTCCACACTTTATATCTACTTAGCTTTAGTTATTATTTATTACTATTTGGGATAATAATTAATGCGCTAGAAATGTATATGTTGGCTTGCCTAGTTTTCTAGAGTAGGCACCATCACGATTCCGACGGTGGTAAATCCGGGTCGTGACATAAAATCCATACAATCTCTCTAAAATATAAACATTCACCTTAAATAAAAATCTATTTATAACACTCCCCCTTGAATGTCTCTTCAACAGATAATGTGACTCGTTAAAACCTTAACTAAAATAAAATACAGTGGGCAAAAAATTATAGTGAAGGAAAAGAGTATACATATGTAACAATACGTCTTTGTTGTCTTATTAAAAACTTTTCAAGGAAAATCCAGTGGGACAAAACCTTGTAAGGAAAAAAAAGTACAACGCGTATTAACTCACCCTGATGAGAGCATCAATTCACATCCTTGAGCTTTCGCATTCCAATCTTGTGCACCATCTTCAAAAGATCGTTTGTAGATATTTGATAAACAAATCAGCCATATTAACTTCAACGAATTTGTTTCACCTTGAAAACATCATCCCTAATAGATGTATTGTCTTCGTATGATCTTGTTGGAATCATCATTTCAATATCTTCACATAGGGGTGAAAACTCTTGCTATCATACTATCATGCTTTTAGTTATAGCAACATACATATGTGCACAAATTGCATTTAGGATATGGTACTTCAGGATTAAGAATTGTATATGCTTTAAGTAGCTTAAATCCTTCAAGGATTGTAATATATTTCATATAACAGACTTTAGTCAGATGCATATCAAGTTTTCATGTCATGCTAGACAAACAAGATATCGAAAACTGATTGCACATATCAATGACTTTGTAGTTTCAAGTGTTTGAACTACATGTCCAAAACTATATGTCTTTTATATGAAATCAATTCTATTCGAAATTGTTTCTCCAGACTTAAGATCCTCATATCTATTTAGAGCTATCATAGATGTTGTCGACGAACATTTTATATCAGTTCCAATATTTTTTCATAAAGATATAACATAGAGATGTCTTCATTAATATATTCAGGTACCTGAATCTCTCGTAAGATTTCTTGAAGTGTTATGTCATGTGGTCTTGTAGATCACTTGCCTACTTTGTCTATACGTTTAAGCGTACCATAGATTGTATCCTTCTAGGACTTAATAAGAGCATTTGTAATGAGAATATAGTTACTTTCTTTGGGTCAGCAAATGCGTCTGGCACACGTTGCAATATATTGCAAATGAATTATCTTTTTATGAATTTCAAGTTCATATTATCTTATTCGAGGATCTAAATGTACAATTAATAATTCATTCCACGTACTTTTTCTCAATTATTTATCATATGTCACCCTCATTTTAGAAAAACTAACTTGTTTTCCTAAAATTTGAGAGCCCATCTTTGTGCGTTGTGGTATTAATTAAAATATACCTTGCACATCATTAATAGTAAGATAGAATTCTTTGGTTCCTGACCCTGAACCACTTATGAGGGGAGAAAATAATATACTTTGGTATAATAAGTATATCAAAGTATGCCCTTGACAGGGGACTGTGGAGGTCGAGCATTAAGGTTGTAGGTTACGGGTAAGTGTGGATATTTCTCCAGCGCACTAGAGTGAGTGTCGACGCCCTCCTTTTTACCCCCCTTCTTTAAAAGAAAGAGAAATTGGGTTTACGACATTATGGACAAAAAAACTCTTATTCCCTTTTTGAGGAATCGGGTCATGGAATTTGAAGAGTCGCCACCTAATGATTATAGTGCATTAGGACACTTTAAAGAGAAGAAGCGATTTTGAAAGAAAATTAGAGTTTGGGTAAGGGCTTGAGCTTATCTCGAGGGGAAGGTGTTAGGCACCCCTCAAGATCCACTAGTGTGGTTTCTGGCCAGGCTTAGCTGTGACTTTAAAATAGAAGGGAACACGTAATTGCACATAGTAGTTACAAATAAGTTTGAAAGTTTTAGGAAAAATGATTTAAAAAAAAGAGAGAAGGATTAATTGAAAGGAAACATAAATTAAAGAAAAAATTATACAACATAAAGAAAAGGAAAGGGGTCCTAGGTTTAAATACAATATGGATCACATCAATGTAATACCCAGCATTCACTCCTCAAAAGAGGGGCCGCACAAGATATTAGCGCACCGGTCATCATCTCCATAGTCTACCCTTCCCGCCCCGTAAAGGTTATTTAAATGCGATTAGTCTTGTTTACTTGTTGCATGCTAGTACTCGTCCCAATCTATCAGTCCCGGGGTATTAGGACTTCTAATCCTAAAGGGGAAGAAAAGGGGTAAGGCATATATGGGGTTTAAAGGACAAAATACTAATTTCGACAATCAAAACAAATAGCAAATAAGGGGATTGACAAACAAACATGCAAGGCTCACATAAAACCCCGTAAGTCATATAGCATATAGTTTAGCATGCCTTGCACATACTGATTTGGTCTTTAAATTAAAACTTAAGCGGCAGACGAACAAATTTAACACATAGAATCAGATAAAAATTCTGCATTAGGCAACTCGGATCCAATTGTCAGAAATTGAAGTATTTTAAACAAGTTATTCAGAAAACACTGGTTTCAGACAGGAGCCTAATGCAGAAGAGTTAAAACAGAAAGTTGAAAGTTGCAGAAGTTCAGAAATGACTTTTAAATCAGCATGTTTGTTTGAGTGAAAATATAGTAGACTTGTGAAGAGGAGTTTTGAAAGTGAGAATATCTTAAAAGAAAGAGTGAGTTAAAAGACTATTTTGAAAGATAGATTCAAGAGATGAATAGAATTTAGGAAGAAGATCTAAAGGAATTATTTCAGAAGAAAGACACAAGTTTGAAAAGTTTAAGAGCATTGCAGAATTTTAAAAGCATTACAGGTTTATAAGAGTTTTACTGAAAACGCTACGTTACAGGCCAATTGACAGGTTGTTGTTGCTTAAAACTGAACCAAGCGAGTTTGAGACGAACCCCTATAGGCATGAAATCTATAGCTGATTTTAAGCACTGTTATTAACTGGTGAAAGAGTGATTGTTTTACTACCCTATAATTTGCCTAACACATATGCACTTCCTATAGACGTAGTTTCTATATGCAACTGATTTACATGAATATTAAGTCCTATAGGCAGGATTTCTAATGATATACAAGATGATTAAATGCTGGTCCTATAGGCATGGTATCTAGGTGACTGATTTAAACATATCTCCTATAGGCATGGTACCTAGGTGATAAAAATTAAAAGTCCTAAGGCATGATATCCACCCTTTTAGTGATGCAAAAAGTAAAGCCCTCCCACACCTTTTTTACTATATCTCCCGAGTTCCTTTATACAAAAAATATTACAGAACCAGAAGAAAGAAAATGATTAAAAATACATCACAGCCTACAGCTAGATCCGAGCAGCCTAATTCAATCTTAATATCCAATGACATATGTTTCACCAAATCTGGATTCCAGATTTCCAAGGCCTTCTCTCACCCAAAGTGTTTCAAAGTTCCAAGGAGCCTCAAGGACTTCAGGCAGTGCTTACACTCTGGATAACAATTGGAACATGATAGTGCAGTGTGAAATTGCCAGCCCTCAGGCATCCAAGTTCAGAGGGAGCTCCAGGGTCCCAAAGCATGGCTTACCAAAGGGGGAGGAACTTAGAACTAGGAATAAGTGCAAAGTGAGAGAGGGATTAGGGAGCCATAGCAGAGGGTGGTAATACCCAGCCATGGGCAGAGACTGGCACAGCCCGAACCATCTACTTGGCCAACAAATAAAGAGCAGACTCTTAAGAAGTCAAACCTGGGTTTGGATGGTGATTAGTGCACCACCAGTCCTGAGTTAAGGCTCAGCACATAAGGGGTAAAGGGAATGGGAATTGATTTGAGTAGAGGTTCAAGAGAACCTGATTCTAAGTCATGAGTGGCAATAATAGAATGCCAACATGACTCAGAATTTCACTCACACATAAGAAGGGGGTCAAAGGGACAGGGAATCACATAAGAAAGCATTTACAGAAACATGAGGAAAGCAAGAAAGCACAACAGACTTAAAGATGCAGAAACATAATGAAAGGGAGCATGACAGACTAGGATGAACACATAGTGAAAAATGCATAACAGAGGAGGAGAAGTAAACACATAGTTTGGAGGGTATTATTTAATTAGAAGGACATACCAGTTGCAAGCTTTAGAACAGCAGAATAGTAGAAGCAAGTAACAGCCAGAAGTCAACAGGAGCAGGCTCAGAAACTTTAGCAAATATTTGAGAGTTCAAGAGTAACTCAAAGGTATTTCAGACAGTAGAAGAGAGAGGAGCAGAGTGCTCAGTATTAAAAGTAGTGAGAGTAGTAGTAGAGAAAGTATTGTAATTATATAGTGTTCAATTGAAGTCTGAAGTGTTTGTGAGGTTTTTCCGTGTGTTTTTAGAAATTTTTTTTTCGTGTTTTTGAAAGAAAAGAGTATAGGTATTTATAGCTTTGAAAAACAAGCAAACAGTAAGGTAAGCAGCACAATTTTAACACAAATAAGGAAGTAACCACAAGTAAGAATCAATTAACCCAAGTGACTGCCCTTTAATTAAGGAATCACTGTCTAACGGGTGTCAACAGATCTAATTTAAGGAAAGGAAATCAGTTTGGAGACAGACTGGGTGTTACCATAAAAGAAATAGTAAAATCATACAATAGGCAAACAAGTCTAGGTACAAGATTTGTAGTTATTCTTGGAAAGATTCGGTGAGGCAAATCAAAGAAAGAAAATCAATTAACCCTTGACAGGCTAGTAAATCAGAAATTCATGGAAGTAAAAGTTTGAAATCAATTTCGAGCTTAAAAATAAATCACAGGAAGGACTCAGTATATAAGGCATGCACAAATAACAGACATGTGAGGCCAAGCTATAGCAAAAGAACCATTGTACAGTAACAGCATAGAGTAGACATTCAAACATGCTAGTTAGGTTTCAGTGTAATAGAGAGAGAAACAATCAAATCATGCAGAGAGTTGAGCAAGAAACATAGTCGAGTTTGACTGATGGCAAGAACTCAGAACACATAGAGAAGAGAGGTGCAGGAATCAAGTTGAGTAGTTTCAAACAGACAAGTCGTACAAAATAAACCGAAGAACTCGAATAGACCCCAAGGAACTAGGGTTTTCGAAATCAGTAGAGTTTAGAGGTGATAAACAAATAAACCCCAAAAATTAGGGTTTTCAACACTAAACAGGTACAAACAAAGTAAATCAAACAGATAGACTCAGAAACTCAAACAAATCGCCAAAAATTAGGTTTTCAACGCCAGTCAAACTTAGATATGATAAATAAATGAATCGAATCGAAAATATTTAAACAACAGACTCAGAAACCCTAGTTTGAAATCAAAAGATTTTTTAAAAAAAAGAAGATTGGGGAAAAATGTTTAAAACATCACATATAGCACAGATCGAGCACTGATTCAAAAAAATAAACGAAAAAGAACCTCGAATAGGCTAGGGTTTCTGAGAACCCTAGAGACGAGAAAGGATTGGAAGGAATAAGATCAAATCTGGACTTGATAAGGCCAGAACCAGGCTTAGGAGGCTAAGACACGCTGGAGCAAGGTCGGAGATGGCTGAGAACCTCGAATCGACGAAGGTCTGGGCAAAGAACCTTGAAGTCTGGCCTCGAACCTTCAGGGAGCAGGCGTATAGGAGCAGAAGATGGAGAGTAGAGATCATCCATGGCTAGATTAGCCATGGATTCCGGTGGATTTTGGATCGGAGAGGGGGTAGGCGGCTTCTAGGGTTTCAGGGATTGAGAGAGTTCGAGAGAGACCAGAGAAACCAAAGGCGGTGGATTTTAGAGAATGGGGGATAGGGTTGGGATCATTTGGAATTAAAATGGAAAGGGAGAATCTGGGCTATTGATCAAAATGATCAACGGCTCACATTAAAAGGGACACGGTCGGTTCGGTTTAATGGGTACTAGGTCGGGTAGATTAGGTAATTGGGGTGGGGTAATTTGGGCCCGGATTGGGGCTAAAATGGGGTTAAATTTGGGATGCCCAAATAGGCTATAATTGAAAGTAATTGAGGCCATAATTGAAATAGGCAGTTTTTCCCTTTTGATTTTATAAAAATAGTAAAAGATGTTTAAAAATAAAATTAAAAGCACTGAGTTAGTAAGTAATATATAAGTATTAAATTAAATATATTGGGATTGATTTTGTAATTAAAATTGCTATTAAATCTTAAAGTAGGCTAAAATTGAAATTTCATGCAACTTAGTTTTAAAATACCAAATGGACTTATAAAATTATACAAAAATCATGTAAATTATGTTTTGATGTAGATGTGAGAATAAAATAAACTATTCTCCAAAATGACAAGTTTTGGGAATAATTATTGGGATTTATGGTGTAAAAATGGGCCATAAATTGGTTTTAAAACCCTTTTAAAGTGCCAAAATCTTTTGGGATGCTCATATATGCATATATATATATGCTATTTTGAAAGTATTTTGAGTATAAAAATAAATAGAGAAAAATTGGGTATTAACAGCTACCCCTCTTTACCCGTGGAGGATGAAAGAGTTGTCGGGTAAAGACAAGATGACCAATTTTGACCGGAATCGGCGATTGTAAAAGAATTTTGACCGCGGTCTGGTTTTTTAGCTGCCTACATATCCCTGGTTTTATAGGAATCAGGCCATATGTAGTTCAGGAACCATTGACGGAATGTGTCGATGGAGATTCGAAAAGACGGACACGATGGTTAAGTTTGAAAAAGCATTTGGAATCGGACACGTTGCGGGGAACCGGAGCGGGATCGCTCCTGCTGAGACGGTCGTTTGCTAGCCGATGTACCTATAAATGAGCAATGTGCGCATATATTGTGCATAATTTAACATGGTGCAAGTTTCCGTTGGACCATAAATGCTGTCTTCGGACGGTTAGGATGACGTCTTCGGACTATGATGTCCTGGGCCATGAAAAGCGTAAAAGTAAAGATTCGAAGGCCATGAAATGGTGTTCTCGAGCTATGCAGATGGTGCCTTGGAACTATGACGCCTTTGAAATAGTTGGCAATTTTTCAGCCCATGAAAAGGTGGCAATCTTTCAGCCGAATGAATGCAAAGAGTGGCGATCTTTCAGCCAGTGCGATAATTTAAATGCAAGTGGTGATGTTTCAGCCGTTCGAAAAGATAAATAGTCGATATTTCAGCCATGCAGGATGGAGGCAGAGCTTAACCTCGGAAGGCAGAAATGTAGCCTTATGCAAAGATGCAGATGGAGACAGAGCTTAGTCTCGAAAGGCAGATAAGGAGCCTTATGCAGGATGGAGGTAGAGCTTAACCTCGGAAGGCAAAAAGGTAGCCTTATGAAAAAATGCAGATGGAGACAGTGCTTAGTCTCGAAAGGCAGATAAGGAGCCTTATGCAGGATGGAGGTAGAGCTTAACCTCGGAAGGCAGAAAGGTAGCCTTATGAAAAAATGCAGATGGAGANTCCTCGGAAGGCAGAAAAGTAGCCTTATGTAGAAATGCAGATGGAGACAGGATGGAGGTAGAGCTTAATCTCGGAAGGCAGAAAGGAAGCCTTATGCAAAAATCCAGATGAAGACAGAGTTTAGTCTCGAAAGGCAAATAGGTAGCCTTATGCAGGATGGAGGTAGAGCTTAACCTCAGAAGGCAGAAAGGTAGCCTTATGCAAAATGCAGATAGAGACAGAAATTAGTCTCGAAAGGCAGGTAAGGAGCCTTATGCAATGCGGGAACGTAAAGAAACGAGCAGCAATAAGTTTTCTTAGCTGATAGATGATTGTGATATCGCGACTGCTGGGAATGTTGGGTGTAGATGAGTGATCGTTCTGAGAGTTTTAACCCTGAAAAGTTGATGCGTTCAATGATTTGCGACCCGACTGCCTGCATTCAAAGAAAAATCGTGAGTTCTGTAGAGGGGGGAAGGTTAGTTCGTATTCCCTGGCTCTTGACGTCGTGTATCATTGGGGTAGCGTTGCTAAACGACAGCAATTCCAACGATATTTTATGCATGACTTAGTATAATGTAAGTACATATTTGAAAAACAATTTTATTTTGGATGAACGAACGACTGCAACGTGGTTCAAGGACACGACAACCATGCTTGTTCCGGAATTTTGAGGGTCCTCCTCAAAATTCTGCCCCAGTTTACTGGGCTGGTGCTGCTAACGGCTGTGCTGAATAACTAAAAGCGAATCGACTCCAGAATTTTGAGGGTCCTCAAAATTCTTCCCCAGTTTACTGGGTTGGTGCTGATGAGAAGACTGACTTCGGAATTTTGAGGGTCCTCCTCAAAATTCTTCCCCAGTTCCAATAGCGAGGGGAAAATGGGATTTTTATTAAAATGTGACCGAACCCATAGGGCTACCTATGTATACCCTCTTAAACGGGAATCAGGTCAGGCGTAGTTCAAATTACATCATGAAGAAAAAGCATATGATCAAATGTAGTATTGTTCACTGCGTCTGAGTTGATTGGCTTCGTCCAGACTTCTCTGTCCATTTATGCAAGAATAAGGGCTCCTCCGGTTAGAACCGGGTGAACCATGTACGGTCCTTTACTATTGGGAGAGAATTTCCCTTTGGCCTCATCTTGATGTGGAAATATCTTCTTCAGCACCAGCTGACCTGGTGTAAACTTCCTTGGCTTAACTTTTTTGTTGAAGGCTCTAGACATTCTATTCTGATATAATTAACCGTGGCAAACTGCATTCATTCTCTTTCCGTTTATAAGGGCTAACTGCTCGTAGCGACTTTGTACCCATTCTACATCGTCTAGCTCTACTTCTTGTATGATCCTCAAGGAGGGAATTTCTACCTCGGCGGGAATGACCGCTTCTGTACCATAAACCAACATGTAGGGAGTTGCTCCGATCGATGTACGGACTGTGGTACGATAACCTAATAGGGCGAACGACAATTTCTCACGCCACTGCTTGTGCCTTTCAATCATCTTCCTTAGTATCTTCTTGATGTTCATGTTGGCTGCTTCTACAGCTCCATTCATCTGAGGTCTATAGGCTGTAGAGTTCTTGTGCCTGATTTTGAATGTCTCACACATTGCTTTCATCAAGTCGCTGTTGAGATTGGAACCATTGTCGGTGATGATTGATTCTGGAATTCCGAACCGACAAACAATACGGTCTCGAACGAAGTCGGCTACCACTTTTTTTGTCACTGTTTTGTATGATGCTGCTTCAACCCATTTGGTAAAGTAATCAATTGCCACTAAGATGAACATGTGCCCGTTTGATTTGGCAGGTTCGATTGGTCCAATGACATCTATTCCCCAGGCGGCGAACGGCTATGGTGAGCTTGTTGCATTAAGCTCGTTTGGAGGTACTTTTATCATATCTGCATGTATCTGACAGCGATTGCACCTTCGAACATACTAGAAGCGGTCTGTTTCCATAGTCATCCAAAAATACCCTGCTCGGAGTATCTTCTTTGCCAAAACGAAGCCATTCATATGTGGTCCACATGCTCCTGCGTGCACTTCATCCAATAGTTTGGTTGCTTCTCCCGCATCGACACACCTTAACAAACCCAGATCGGGAGTCGTCCTGTACAGGATTCCTACGCTATGAAAGAAGTTGTTGGATAACCTTCGAAGCGTGCGCTTCTGAGTAGCATTGGCAAGCTCTGGGTAGTCTCCTGTTGTCAAGTATTCTCTGATGTCATGGAACCATGGCTTCCCATCGGCTTCTTCTTCAACGTGAGCACAGTAAGCTGGCTGGACATGAATCTTGACCTGAATAGGGTCAATGAAATTTGTGTCTTGATGCTGAATCATGGATGACAAAGTGGCTATTGCATCGGCGAACTCATTCTGTATTCTCGGAACATGCTGGAATTTCATTTTTCTGAATCTCTTCCTCAACTCCTATATGTGATGTAGGTAAGGGAGTATCTTAGGATTCTTGGTTGCCCATTCCTCT
>MU674979.1:0-48458 GCA_026770625.1 Nicotiana glauca
CCAAAACGACGTAGTTTTGAGCAAAAGGAAGGGTCAGACCGGGTTGGGGATCATTATTTGGGCCTGAGGCATTTTTTTGTTTGGGCTTGGGTAATTGGCCCAATTTCTTTAGCAGTCATTTTCTTTCTTTGTTTTTTTATTTGTTTTTCTTGTATTTTACTCACTTTACTTTTGTATTTTTTTTTCATTTTTGTATTTTATATTTTTTTACTTTGTATTTTTTGATTTTGTAAAAATTAAACCAAAACCTAATTAAACTATTTAACTTCTAAAATTATTTAATATCAATATTTAAAGATGAATGCAATATTTATCAATTAAAATTGCCTATGAACTATTTTTGTGATTTTCTTTAAATTGTTCTAAAATGAATTAATACCTACTTAATACTAAAATGTGAGATTAAATTCCTAATGCAAATGCGTATTTTTGGAATTTTTAATATGAATTATCATGCACAAATAAAACGCAGCAATTATCAGAAAATGACACCAAAATGCACAAAAATTGTAAAAAATAAAAAAAAATTATTTTGTTTGAATTTTTGGGAATAACTCACATATAGGACAAAAATCACGTGCTCACTCTTTTTTCAAATTAATTTTGTTAACAATGAAGGCTGGATAAAATGCGTAAGATAAAATATAAACCCAATAAACAGAGAGAGAATTTCTAATGGATTAAGATTAAAAGAAATCAAAAGGGTGAAGAAATGGAGAAGAAAGGTGAAATAATGGAGAAGATGATGTAATTTAAAGAAAAAAAGGATAAAATATAAGTTTTTTTAAAAAAAAATGGGCTAATTAGCCGTTATTCATGCTGTTGGATGGGCCTCAAATCTGCTAATTTTCATGCTTCACGCGCTTTTGAGGAAGTGATTGCAAACGAAGTGCCACATAAACGACAGAGGGTTTTTTTATATGAAGGGTGATATAGTTCAGGAGGTTTTCGGGGACACTCGATAGTTTAGGTAGGAAACTGACAAAAATGGTATAGTTTAGGTGGGCTTGAGGGTATTAACTCTTTTCTTTACTGTATTTGAGTTTGATCCTTTTCTTTTTCATTTTTATAGTTCAGCCTTGTCATTGGGAATGGTGAGAGGTCCAAATGTTCGTTTATGTTGCATTTGTGAATTAACTGTTTGAAAAAAATTAAACTAGTCTTTAGGACCATAATATTTCCGTGGCATGGTCACGATACATAAATTCAAATTCGGTGTGTATTTCATGTGACCCGACCCTAACTTTGAATATTAATAATAATTAACATGTTGTAAATCGCGGGTGCATTTCATGTGATGCGATTCACAATATATTCAAAATAAACGAATCCCTAATTCGGGTGTGCATTTCATGTGACCCGACCATAACTTCAAATAACAATAATAAAAAATAAACATGTTATAAATTGCGGGTGCATTTCATGTGAAATTATTTGAAATGTGTACCACAATGACAAGTGTACGGCAATCGTGCCTTATTCCAGAAAATAATTTCATAAATGTTAAAATTAGTTTAAAGAAATAAAATGCACATAGGTATAAAATATGTAATTAATCAGATAATTAGGCTAATTATTAATAGTTAAGCGACCGTTCTAAAAGCACGGAACCCGGAATGCATAACACCTTCTCTCAGGTTAACAAAATTCATTACCCAGATTTCTGTGTTCGCAAACCATAAATAAGAGTAGCTTCCTCGATTCGGGATTTTAAACCACTTGGGATAAATTATCCCAAGTGGTGACTCTGAATTTAATAAAATAATCCCATTTCGAATAATATCACTTTAATTGGAAAAACTCCTCTATCCGCAAAGAAAAGAATGAGTTTTCTAAGGAGGAAGCAAAGGAAAATATTTTTTGGATTTTAAAAAAAATTGTGGGCCGAAACTGATGAGATTTGCCTACGTAAACCGATTTCAACTTAATGACTCCAAATGGAACAATCTATATTTCGGAAAAGAAACATGCACAAAAATGCAAACAATTAATAAAAATTCTACAAAATTCCTAAAAATGGCAAATAATTAAGAAAAAAATCTATTTTCTTGGTATTTTATAGGAGTATTTAGTATAGGGCAAAAATCACATGCTCACAGCAGTCTCTTTTTGTTAGGAAACACGATGGGTTTCTGGCAAAGATAAAATAAGCAATTATGAGAGATTTTTGGCCGTTTGAAACTCCATGAGAAGCATCTTTTGAAAGAATCTGACCGAACCTTGCTTTAGAGGTTGCCTACATATCCTTGGCTATAAAGAAATCAGGTCACTGTACTTCTAGAAGTTTTGGCAGCTGGGACTATCGAAAAATTATAGTTTCACTGCTGTTGCTGTTGTTTCTGCTTGTTGAACTCCTTATTATACTGAAATAAAAGATGAAAATCTAAACTAGCTAAACCTATCAACTACATGTTACAAGATTCCTATCTATCAACCTTCAACAACTTGATCTTGAGTCTTGGATGGCTCTTCCTAGAGACTCTGATCTGAATCCTGATGCTTGTTTGTTGCAACCATTTGGTTCATTCTTCTTCAACCTTTTGGATCAAGACAGGACATGCAAAGCTTGTGACTTCAATCATAGCTCGAGCAGTCCACATCTTTTCTCCACTTTTGCACTCTTCAACTTCTTTTCTTGCTCCTCCTTTCTTTTATTAGGGTTGAGACTCCGTGTTTTTTCATCTCAAACCTTGTGCTTCATGGTGAAAACCTGTTCAGGCACCAAAGCAAACAAACAAACGAAATTGTTCTGTCCCAGTTTTCACCAGAAAAATTTTGTGAGTTATTGTAACAAAATCTAAACTATTTCTATGTTGAAAGCCATTAAAATCGTGATTATGTATCCCTGGGAAAAAGAGGCTAGGGAGTGGAGACCTTATGCCTAAAATAAAATTAACTAGGGAGTGGAGACCCTATGTTGGAAAAGTGAATAGGGAATGGAGACCCTATGTTTAAAATAAAATCAATTACGGACTGGAGACCCTATGTTGGAAAAATGACTAGGGAGTGGAGACCCTATGTCTAAAATAAAATCAACTGGGGAGTGGAGACCCTATGTTGGAAAAACGACTAGGGAGTGGAGACCCTATATCAAAAATAAAATCAACTAGGTAGTGGAGACTCTATGTTGGAGAAACGACTAAGGAGTGGAGACCCTATGTTGGAAAAGCAACTAGGGAGTGGAGACCCTACATCTAACATAAAATCAACTAGGGAGTGGAAACCCTATGTTGGAAAAGCGACTAAGGAGTGGAGACCCTACGTCTAACATAAAATCAACTAGGGAGTGGAGACCCTATGTTGGAAAAATGACTAGGGAGTGGAGATCATATGTTGGAAAAGCGTCTAGGGAATGGAGACCTATGTCTTAAATAAATCAACTAGGGAGTGGAAACCCAATATTGAAAAAACGACTAGGAAGAGGAGACCCTATGTCTAAAATAAATCAACTAGGGAGTGGCGACCTTATATTAGAAAAGCGATTAGGGAGTGGAGACCCTATGTAAGAAAAACGACGAGGGAGTGGAGAGCCTATGTCTAAAATAAATCAACTAGGGAGTGAAGACTCTATGTTGGAAAAACGACTAGGGAGTGGAGACCTTATGTCTAAAATAAATTAACTATGGAGTGGAGACCCTATGTTGGAAAAATGACTAGGGAGTGGATACCCTATGTCTAAAATAAATCAACTAGGGAGTGGAGACCCTATGTCTGAAACAAAAACGTAGCTAGAGACTGGGGACCCTAGGCTACCGTGATTTTGAATTTTTCTGCTTTTTTTTTTCAATTTTATGGAATGAATAAATGCGGGAAAGAATTTTGGAAGGGACTTCCCTTTTTTGGGTTGCTGCTGCAAAGCTATTTCAAGCCCTTGCGCAACTTTTTTTTTTTGCTGCACCTGCTTCTCGCAAGGTTGCTTTTAATTACACCTGTTTCTTGTTTTCAAACAAAGAACAATTGTTAGTTTGAAACTGTGGTTGGTTTTGTGGCCTTGATTGTTTTGATCTTGGCCCAACTCTTTTGATGAAATCCTTTACTGCTCGCTGGCTTTTTGGAGACTGATCTCTCTTTTAGAACCAGGGATTTTGACTTTCTAAACTTTTATACGATGGTTCGCCCTTGTGGGGCTTTGGCCCTTTCCTCTTATTTTGCCTTTATGGGCACTTGACTTTGGATTTCTTTCCTTTTCCAGAATTTTAACTTTGAAGCATCGGCCAACATGGCCAGTCGAGATCGACTTGATGCACCTGCTAAGGCTAGGTGCTTTTCCTTGAATTTGGCTTTTGTTAAGCAGAGCCCTGTAAAACCAATCTTTCCACCTTTTCTTTGTATTAGTTTCGGAGAAGAATTAAACCGAAAGGGATTTAAAGAAAAGTAATGATAGCATAATCAATTTAACAAGTAGTGTCCCTTTCGGGGGAAGAAAGAAGCACTTATCTGGAGTGTATGCAGACTTCAATAGACATGACATGCTTCTTGGACGGGATACCCGATCTGCGCAACTATCTAATCTCTTATAAACCCATCATAACTCGTGTTTTAAGACCGAGAAACCTTGCCAGGACTCTTTCAGTGTGAATGGTTGTAAGGTATTCCTTCTTTTCGATCAATGGCGCTCTTTGCGGGTTTTCTTCAATTAACCTCTCTCATTTCTGTTCTCACCGTCGCGTTATAATGCTCTTTGCGAGTTTTTACTAACAAGACTCTCTCATTTTCAGTTTCTCTGCTTACCATCGCCTTACAGTGCCCGTGCGTATTTTTACCAGTAAGGCTCTCTCATTTTATTTCTCTCATCTTGTTGCATCAGATCCAAATAACCGCATTCTCCGATCTTTGAACATTCTCAGCGGTTGATCAGAATGACTTGAATATGATTTAGGATAAAAAGAATTTGTATTGATTTACAACTTTGGAACCATTCAGGCGGGATCATCGCCAAACCATTATAACATTTGCCCCAGTTTCACTTTTTGGAAAATTTGGATTTTTGTCTGGTGTAACTGAACCCTAGAGAGAGGCTGCCTACGTATCCTTTCAGAATCAAGTCGAACGTACTTCAGGGAACATTGTTTTTTTTTGTTTTGTTTTTTTTGATTTTTTATTTTGATTTTTTTTACAAACGATTCAGTGTTCCAAAGAGGATAATCAAAGAAAGGTAGTCGGCTCAAAGGGTTAGCAAAGGGTTGATGTGTTTGGGGTAGCGAGATGAAAAACTTCATCATCCCAATCGGGTAATATCGATGCTGTAGAAGGATTAAACGTAACATATTTTGATTGCATTGCATTTACAGCTGTTTCTGGATAATTTCCTTCAATGTCTCCCAAGTACAACGCCCCTTATTGCGACAATTTCCTTATAATGTATGGACCTTTCCATTTTGGAGCGAACTTTCCTTTTGCTTCCTGGTGGTGAGGGAGAATACGTTTCAAAATGAGTTGCCCCACTTCAAAGTACCTAGGCCGCACTTTTTTGTTGTAGGCACGAGCCATTCTTTGTTGATACAACTTCCCCTGGCAAACTGCGGCCATTCGTTTTTCATCAATCAGGGTTAACTATTCTAGACGGGTTTTGACCCACTTACTATCCTTAATCTCAGCTTCAATGATGATTCAGAGAGATGAGATTTCAACTTCTGGGGGTATTACGGCTTCAGTGCCATAAACCAATAGACAGGGTATTTCTCCAATTGATTTGTGCACGGTTGTGTGATATCCCAATAATGCAAATGACAACTTCTCATGCCATTGTCTAGAACTCTGGATCATCTTTCTAAGAATCTTCTTGATGTTCTTGTTTGCTGCTTCAACGGCACCGTTAGCTTTGGGTCGATAAGGGGTAGAATTTCGATGCGTGATCTTAAATTGTTCGCATATCTCCCTCATCAAATGACTATTCAAGTTCTCAACATTGTCTGCAATGATGGTTGTAGGGATACCAAAATGGCAAATGATGTTAGAGTTCACGAAGTCTACCACTGCTTTCTTAGTGACAACTTTGAGAGTGACTGCTTCAACCCATTTTGTGAAGTAATCGATGGCAACCAATATGAATCTATGCCCATTTGAAGCTTTTGGCTCGATTGGCCCAATGACATCCATACCCCAAGTGATGAACGGCCATAGTACCGACATACGATGCAGTTCTGAAGGTGGTGCATGAATCAGGTCACCGTGTATCTGACACTGATGACATTTTCGGACGAAGTTGAAGCAATCCTTTTCCATGGTGATCCAGTAATACCCTGCTCAGAGGATTTTCTTTTCAAGGATGTATCCATTTATATGAGGTCCACATACTCCTGCGTGTACTTCATTCATGATTCTTCCAGCCTCTTGGGCATCCATACATCTCAAAAGGTTCAAATCTGGAGTCCTTTTGTATAAAACTTCTCTGCTCTAGTAGAAACCACCGGCGAGCCTTCTAATGGTTCTCTTTTCATCTCCACTGGACTGCTCGGGATATTCCTTTATTTTCAAAAACTTCTTGATATCATGGTACAAAGGCTGAACATTCGGCTCCACCTCAACCGTATTGCAATAGCCATGCCTTTTGTCAGATTTGGATTTCCAATGGGTCAATGTGGACATTGCCAAGATACGGCAACATCAAGGTCAAAGTAGCGAGTGCATCGGCTAATAACTCATTGTGAAACCGAGGGACATACCAGAACTCGATGGATTTGAACCGTTTGCTAAGGTCTTCCACTTGTTGCATGTATGGTATAAGTTTGACATCCCGAGTTTTCCATTCTGCCTGAGCCTGTCAGATAATCAGATCTGAATCTCCCATGATTACCGATTCCTCCACATCCTAGTCAATTGCCATATTCATGCCCATGATGTAGGCTTCATACTCGGCAGTGTTGTTTGTGAAGAAAAACTGAAGCCGGGCTGTGGCTGGATAGTGCTGACCAATGGATGAAATCAAGATTGCCCCAATTACGACACCTTTTACGCTCACCGTTCCATCAAAGAACATTTTCCAAGCATTAGCATCCTCTGAAATTACCTCAACTGAATTCATCCGGAAAGTAAGTACTCAAAGGCTGATATTCATCATCAACAGGGTTTTCAGCTAGGTGATACGCTAGAGCTTGAGCTTTCATTGCAGTGCGAGTGACATAGACTATGTCGAACTCGGTGAGCAGGATTTGCCATTTTGCCAACCTCCCTGTGGGCATCGGCTTCTGGAATATGTACTTTAACGAATCCAATCTGGTGATGAGGTAAGTGGTGTAGGCCAACAAGTAATGGCTAAGCTTTTGAGCGACCTAAGTTAGGGCGTAACAAGTCCATTTTAACAGAGTGTATTTGGCTTCATAGCTAGTGAACTTCTTGGTTAAATCATAGATTGCCTGCTCTTTCTTCCCGGTTACATCATGTTGCCCGAGGACACACCCGAAGGAATTACCCAAAACTGTCAAATACAAAAACAATGGCCTCCAATGTTCAGGTGGACCAAGACTGGTGGATTCGACAAATATTCTTTGATTTTGTCGAAGGCTTCTTGACACTCATCTGTCCATTTAATCGCTGCGTCTTTCTTCAACAGCTTGAATATGGGCTCGCATGTGGACGTCAACTGGGCAATGAACCAGTTGATGTAATTTAACCTTCCCAACAAGCTCATGACCTATTTCTTGGTCCTCAGAGGAGGTAAATCCCGAATAAATTTTATCTTCTTTGGATCTAACTCAATGCCCTTTCAGCTGACTATAAATCCCAAAAGTTTTCCAAACGGAACTCCAAATGCACATTTATCCGGGTTTAGTTTCAAGTCATACTTGCGCATACGCTCAAAGAACCTTCTCAGGTCCCGAACACGATCATCTTGCATCTTGGACTTAATCATCACATCGTCCACATACACCTCGATTTCTTGGTGCATCATGTCATGAAAGATGGTAGTCATAGCTCTCATGTAGGTTGCCCCGGCGTTCTTCAAACCAAAAGGCATGACCCTATAACAATAGGTGCCCTAGGGTGTGGTGAAGGCTGTCTTTTCCGCATATTCTTCATCCATCAAGAACTGATGATATCCAGCATAACAATCCATGAAAGACTATATCTCATGTTCGGCACATTTGTCAATGAGGATGTGGATGTTTGGTAAAGGGAATTTGTCCTTGGGACTGGCTTTGTTCAAATCACGATAGTCAACACACACACGAGTTTTCCCGTCTTTCTTTGGCACTAGGACCATATTATCCAACCACGTGGTATACTAGACCACTCAGATTGCACCCGCTTTTAACTATTTGGTGACCTCTTCTTTGATCTTGTCACTAATGTCAGTTTTGAATTTCCTCTGTTTTTGCTGGATAGGGGGACAATCGGGGTAAGTTGGCAATTTGTGCACCACCAGATCAACACTTAATCCTGGCATATCATCGTAGGACCAAGCAAACACATCTTTGAATTCAAACAAAAGTTGGATCAGTGCATCCCTAGTTCTTTCATCTGTGTGAATGCTTATCATGGTTTCTTGGACCTCTTCTGAACTATCCAAATTAACTGGCTCGGTTTCATTTAGATTTAGCGTAGGCTTATTCTCAAATTTTTTCGATTCTAGATTTATTTCCCTAAAAGCCTCATCTTCATCGTATTCAGGTTCTGATTCATTATTTCAAAATGAGACGACATGTTTGGATCTGGGCATGAAGTCCGCAAGCATGTCATGCTATTTAAAGCCGCATTACTAGAACTGAAAGAAGAAATAAGAAAAAGTAACAAAAATCGGAAAGAGTAAAGAGAGAGATTCATGAACGATGAAATATTGATTTCATTTCATTGAATTTTGAAGATAGCAGGGTTTACATTGGAATTTTAAAGACAATAAACTAAAATAAACATCTAAGTTACACCCTAGAATAACTCGTGATGTAGAAAAGGTGGCAAGACTGGACTACTGGGATTCCCGCCTGACTGGGAATTAAGTAGCCTTCTAGTTTTGCAACTTGGCATGGGGCCCCAATTATTGCACCTCAGCGATGCTCGATCCTTCTCCCGGCTGGACCATGTGGGTTTCATACAACATCTGCCTCATGGCTCCACACATTTCTTTAATTTCCTCGGCCGTGAAGGCCTCATCTTCCTCTTCTGTGTACTTGGGCTTGACGAATGTTTTAAACAGATATGGGATTGGCTGAGGCACGACCCAACCATTGCTTTTTCGCTCATTTGCCCATGTCACATCAGCTGGCGTGGCGTTAAAACCCACATCGAAGAACTTCTCGCTAGCAGCCAGAGTGATATGTTCTGTGATACCTTGCAATGATGTCCCGAGCCCCTTCCCGGGTTTTTAACCATGCCTGATCATTTCATTAGCGACCATAATTGATGCATTTGAGAGAAAGGTTTGAGGACAGGGGCTTCCTTTTTCACATTGATCTGCAACCACAACCTCGAAAGCTTGATAAACCATATGTTCACTACCTTCCCTAGCTTCAAGACATGGGACTAACGAGTCCTTATAAATTGATTGCTCATCCTCTCCGTGGACCACGATCTCTTGATCTTCATATTCAAATTTCACCATCTGGTAGAGAATGGAAGGTACGGCTCCTACCGCATGAATCCAAGGCCTTCCCAAGAGGAAATTATAAGAAGTGTCCATGTCTAGGACCTGAAGTGTCACATTGAAATCCACAGGACCGATATTCGAAAACAAACCGATCTCACCTATTGTGTCTCTCTTGATGCCATCGAAGGCATGCACACAGACATTGTTAGGCCTGATTCTTTCAGTCCCAGTCTTCATTCTTAGCAAAGTTGAGAGAGGGAAAATATCAACTCCGGATCCACCATCCAGCATGACTCTTTTCACATAATACCCCTCACAGTTAATTGTCAAATGAAGGTCTTTATTGTGGGCAACCCCTTCTGGGGACAAATCATTCTTGCTAAATGAAATCTGGTTGACTACGAAGAATCTTTCTGCCATCCTTTCCAGTTGCTCAACAGTGGTTTCAATCGGAACATAAGCTTCATTGAGTGTCTTTATCAACACTTTATGATGCTCAGTTGAGCTCACCAGTAGAGACAGGAGTGAGACATGTGAAGTAGACTTTCGAAGTTGGTCTATTACCTCGTAATTCGCAGTTTTCATTTTACAGAAGAATTCTTCGACCTCCTCAGCGCTGACGAGCTTCTTAAGCGGGAAACACTTCTTTTTGGCTTTTTTCAAATCCTCCAAGTTAAGGTATTTCTCATCTGGGTTTTAGTTTCATTTTCTTCCCCTATGACCTCTTTTCCCTTGTATGTCACAACCGCTTTGTTGTAATTCCATGGGACGGCAGTGGGGTCTGTCATGGGTTTCTGTGGTGCGTGGCCAATAAACACGGGCTTATTCAGCCTTGGTGAAATTACTGGCCCCCGTACCACATAGGCCCCTTTAGGCACGTACATCGTAGGTCTTTTGTTCAGCTCAAACCTTTTTGGAGGACTCAATGTCATTTGTTCTTTCCTGTGACCTCAGGGAACATAAAGAATGGAATCTTTGGGGGGTACTACCCTTGTTTTGGTTTCCACTGTCTTTTCTGCACTTTGAGGGGTGGATTTACTCTTCTTCTCCCCCTTATATTGCTTCGCAGTAGCCTTTGGCTTCTTTTTAACATCAGCGATGGCAATGATAGCTTTCAAAGCGGGGTCAAACTCCTTATCTTCGCAAATCATCCCAATAACTGGACCGTTGTTGTGAGCCAACAATAGGTTATTGGTCACATTAGGAATCTCCTTATCTTTTAGCACTATCCATTTTTGCTCTATTATATTTCCAACAGCCCCTTTGAGAGTCCAACAGTCTTCAGCGTCATGCCTCTCCGCTCCTGAGTGGTAAGCACATCGAACACCATATCTGTAGGAGGGTGATTCCAGGTTTTGCCTAGTTTAGGGTACGGGTTGCAACAAACCTAATTGGACCAGTTTAGGGAAAAGGCTAGAGTATGGTTCACCAATAGGCATGAATTTTGTTCTTCTGGGTGGCTCCCGAGCATGGGCATTGTATGGGAAATTATTTTTTGGTGGTCGAGGATTATACTGAGCTTGGTGAGGAGGGTTAATTTTAGGAAGTTGAGCTCTGTTTTGGTTAAACTATTGTTGTGTCCGAGCATATGGTTGGGCGTTCATCACCGCGTAAGGCTGGGGAGCCATATCATAAGCCACATCCTGGTGAGGATAATAGTGTTGTGGGGTTCTTGGGGGGAAGTAACCTTTGGGTGGATGGGGATTTCTCAAACATGAAGCCACCATCGCCACTTTTTCTTTCTTCTTTCTGTTTGCTACACCTCCGGACCCATTTTGAATTGCTTGGGACGTAGCTCCTATGGTAGATTGGCTCAATATGTGACCTATTTGCAGACCATTCTCAACCATCTCACCAATCTTGATGGCCTCAGCAAACGGTTTTCCCATTGCAAATATCATATTCTGAAAGTAGTCAGCCTCTTGGGCTTGTAGAAAAACACTAACCATTTCAGTCTCATCCATCGGGGGCTTTACCCTGGCCGCTTGTTCGCGCCATTTAACAACATATTCTCGGAAACTTTCCGATGACTTCTTTTTGAGATTTGACAGGGAATTCCTGTCAGGAGCTATGTCTATGTTGTACCGAAACTGCCTGACAAAATCTCAGGCCAAATCATCCCAAATGTGCTAACGAGATATGTCTTGATCCATGTACCACTCAGATGCAATGCCCACTAGACTTTCTCCAAAAACTATGAGAAGCTCCTCTTTCCCACCTGCCCCTCTCATCTAATTGTAGTACCTCTTGAGGTGGGCTATGGGGTCCCCGTGCCTATCGTACTTCTCGAACTTGGGAGTTTTAATACCTAGGGATAGGTGAACATGTGGGAACATACACAAATCAGCGTAGGATACGCTCTTCTGACCACTTAAGCCTTGTATATTCTTGGGGCTTTGTTCCATGCTCCTTATCTTCTGAGTGATTTCTTCTTGCTCGGGGTTCTTTGTAGTTTTCTCTTGTCCCGTGGTAAACTCATACCGTGGTTGTTGAGGGTAGGAATTGGTAGTGAAATGGGCCGTTTATGGTGGAAAGGATGGTACTTGAAAAGTAAAAGATGAGGGATCAAAGTTTTGCCTGGGCAAAGTGGGTTGTTCTTTGGCTGAGGAGGGTGGCGCAGTGAATATGTTGGAGGCCACACCCAAAATTAATGCCTGGGGGCGAACCTTAGAAGGCGTTCTGGTAAAGTGGGCTGAGATGGTAGGATATCCAAGCGGAGTGTTTGGGTAATTTATTGGGACGTTGGAAGTTCCACCTGCCCTAGGAAGTAGCTCAGGGAAATCGGGTATCGCACTCGGTGGCTCTCTACCATTGGACCAAGCATCTCACATTTCCAATATGCGGAGACGCAATACCCTATTTTCCTTAACAGTTGCTGACTCTGATATTGGGATGACCGAGATCGGGCTATCCTCTGGGATAGAAACTATTGGCAGATGACTCTCTGATGACATTTCAACGTTTCCCTTTGATCTTGTAAAGTAAGGATGTGAAGCCATATTACTACAGAACCAACCACCTTAATATAGAATCTACTCAATAGCAAACACAAAATACCGGTTAGTTTGAGACAATTAACACATAGGAAATTGAACATTAGGGGGTGTGATGCACCTATACAGTTAAATATATTTCTACATGTTTTGCAAACGGTTGGGAGTTTCATCGTGCCTTTTGTTTATCTCCCCAATCTCTCCTTTCTTTTGGCGCTTTTCACCCTTTGCTCTCTTTTGTACTTTGTCAATGTTTTTCCCTCTTATTCTTGTTTTTCTTGTTTTTTTCTCTTTTTCTTTTATTTGAATTATTTAAAATTATGATCAAATCTGATTAGGATTTTCTATGTATCACGACGCCATATGAATCAGATCATCACGCAGTTCAAGGAATAAATGCAAAAGATAAAGAAACAATTTTGGGGTTTTTCCAAATTTTCATTAATAAAAACTTCTAATTTCCTCTGTTACAAAAGACTCCATCATACTTTTCTAGGAATTTAAAAACTAAAAACAGACTCGAAAGAGACTTTAGAACTAGAAATTGAAATACGGACTCAAAAATGAAAATCAAGAGTACATAAGTGCTTTTAAAGTTGATCCAGGGGCCCGCAAGACATCAATCGGTCTCTCAATGGGCCTATGTGCAAGATCTCCTTGGAGACGATCCAGTTCATTCATTATTTGTCGAACAAAGGTCATCACTGCGGAGAAAAAGGTGAGTTGAGTCATGTCTTCACATTCATGGCACTTCGTGACGATGTAGTCAGCAATTGCTCTAACCCTTTCCCTGATGATACCCTTTTCTTGGAGCAAACGCCCGATTTGTTGAGACCTAGCTTCTAGCACTTGGGTGTCATGATGCTTTTGACCTTGCAGCTATTGCATATCTTCCTCTAGCTGAAACATTAATGCGTAACAATGCTCCATCTCTGCCTTAAAACTCTTAGCTTGTTTGGCCATCTCATTCTTAAGGGTAGTTAGCTTTTTCTTCAAGTTTGTGACTTCTCCCTCATATTTCCTTTTAAATTGCCAGACAAACTCTGCTCGCCCATCTGCGTTTTTCACCAACTGTGCCTGGGCCTTTGCCAAATCATCCTCGTACTCAGATACTTTCCTCCTAAGACCGTTTATGAGTCTTTCATCTGCTCTGATTCTTACTTGGTTTTCGGCCGCTATTCTCATTTTCTAAATTTGGGCATAGAGGGCTTCATTCTCTTGTGTTAACTTTTTCTTCTCACCCTCATCTGTAGTAGCTTGCACATCACTATCAAACTTAAGATCCCTAATTTTCCCTTGCAGCCTGCCTATGATGGCTTGATATTTATTTTCTTTTGTCAACCACTCCCACTATTCTTGTGAGGCTTCAACAAATTCTTGGAGGTAGGTTATTTTAGCTGGCCTTCCAAACTCAATTTCTCTTTTGTACCAAGCGAGGTAACCAGATAAGACTTCACCATTGAACAGGTCTCATACTCGGGTATTTGCTGTCAAATATTGGCACTCACTCTAGATCTGGAGAACCACTGCTTCATGGAATTTACCATCAGAACGGATCTCGACTGTGTGGATGCTGGGGTCTTCATCTTTGGGAACTATTTGACATCTCCCTAGTTTCCCCAAAACTCGATGTGGGCCATAAGGTTGGATACTTCTAAGACCCATCAGGAGGAAATGGAGACCGATGGCTGGCATGTATATGATATCATCAACAAGAAGCCACCCCAACGTCTATTCTATCTGATTTGCCGTGATAGAGCGGAGGCAAGATATCCATTCTACGGCCCTTCTGGCATTTTGAAACCATCGACCCTTGTATAGAATTCCTCTATGTGGCTTTTTCCTGTCGACTGATAATTCATGTACTGAGGATGATGACATAGATGCTCGATCATCCACATTTGTAACAACAAGTTTTACCCCTCGAAATAGTCAACTCCGGCTTTGCAGGCAGTGAGAGCTCGAAATATTTCAGACACTTTCATGGGTGCAAAGGTGCCTCTGACATTGATAAACAAGGTGTTGATGACCCCGACTATCCGTATATCAATATTCCCATCCTTTCTGGGAAACACTAGCAGACCTAAAAATGCCACCATGAAAGTGACACACATATGCTTTTCCTATTTCAGTCGATTGCCCTTACTGTAAATTTTTCTTTTTGGATTGTTAAACCCCCCCTATATGTCCGTATAGCTGTTATATGAACTATGGAGTGGAAAAACCAGCTACCAAATCTGCGTATTGGAACCCCTGCTTATCTTTAGCAAATTTAGAAACTTGTGTGGAGTGATAGCTCTTGGAGCGACCAAGTATTTATGTCTCAAAGCTTCAGTACTTCCAATATACCCGACCATCTCTTCCAAAGTGGGCGTGAGTTCAAAGTCCAAGAAATGAAACACGTTGTGAGTGGGATCCCAAAATGTAACCAAGGCTTTTATTATGTCTCTTCTAGGCTTGATCTTCAATAAACCTGTGAGACCTCCCAAGTGATGATTGACCATATCTCGTCCTGATTTTCCCAGATCTTCCTACCACATTTACAGCTCCAAAGGAGTTTTGGTCATGACCTTTATTGGCAAATTTTGATTTGTTCTCATTCTGCACATTTAAATTAAGGCGATTGGTTTAAAACAAAGCGATTTTACAAAAGAGGTCAATTTTGCAAAAAACTTTTAGACAACACGGCTACTTTTGCAAATACGACCCTTCAGCACTTCGGAAAGGAGGATTTTAGGGCTGTGCTTGCTAGGTAGCAAAAATTCACAAAGAAATCTTCTGTGGCTATTCTTACAAAAATAGCCTTTCGGCGCCTCGTCGGAACGTTTGGCTTATTTAGACAAAAATGGCATTTCTCATTTTATTTTTTTGACAGCAAATGATAACATTTTCAAATTCTGGGTTATTTTGCAAAAGCGGAGCTGGACTCGATGAGGGTTGCTTACGTATCCCACATCCGGTGAGAATCAAACTCACGTAGTCTGGTCAGTTTTGTCATAATACAAATAAAAAGGCATGAAACTTTTTGAAACCATTTTTCTTTTCCCCCCTTTTTTTCTCTTTTTTTTTTCAAAATTTCGGAAGAGTTTCGACATATTTTGAACACCAGGTTTTTTCAAAGGCGGGTAATTATCTCTCATACCTCAATTTTATTTTTCCGAATTTTCTCCCTATTCTAGCAACTAGTCAACATGCAAACCAAAGCAAATAATTGTACAAGTAGTATGTAAAAAATGCATCAGGATGATCTTTTGATTCTGGGGTTCACTTGTCCTAGACAGACCCAACCTCTGTGTTGAGTCCTCTAAGTCAAATGCACATGATGTAGACGAACGTTCTTACTAGGGATCCTGCATGAGGCAGAGTTATTCTAAGTTTAAAACCTAGGTATATTTTCTAGAGTTGGTATACTCGAGCGGACAACTCGAGCCGAGGAGGGGGCTACGTACCGGGAACCAAAAGGCCATCCAGCTTTGTAGCTTATCCGAGCCTCTTTCTTATTTAAGGTATGACACTAATAGAAAAGGGAGTCACGCTAGCGTGCACATCCCCAAAGACGAGAAGAGAAAGGTTTCGTAACAGTTTATATACAGTTCAAATAATATCAAAGCGATAAAAAGCGGCATTTAGCACATTAGGTTCAAACTTGTAATAAAAACAGATAATAAATAGAAGCCAAGTATAACAGCTATTCTAAGCTCGATTTCTAAACCCTGAACTAGAAGTTCTGGGTTTTTCTCCCCAGCAGAGTCCTCAGAGCTGTCACACCTTCTTTTTTACACCTGAGGGTATATGGGAGTTTTTCCAATTTAAGTGACATAAATCAAAATGGGATCATTTTATTTATTTTTTAGAGTCGCCACTTGGGATAATTTATTTGGTGTTCCAAGTCACCGGTTTATTTTGAAATCCCAAATCGAGGAAATTTCAACTTTATTTAAAAGTCTGCGAACCAGAAATTCTAAGTAAGGAATTCTGTTAACCCGGGAGAAGGTGTTAAGCATTCCCGGGTTACGTGGTTCTAGCACGGTTGCTTAAACTATTAATAATTGGTCTATTATCTGATATACTACACATTTTAAACCTATTGTGCGTATTTAACTTTATAACCACTTTTTTATTATTTTATGAAATTATTTTGGAACAAGTAACGATGCCGTACACTTGTTTGTTTGATACACATTGCGAATCATCTCACGGGAATCGTACCCACGATCTACGACATATTTAATTTATTAAAGTTGTTAGAAGTTGTGGCTGAGTCACATAAATATACCTCCAAATTTGGAAATTAGGTATCACAACTACATCACGGGAATCGTACCCGTAGCTATGATGATTTTATTGTAAACGCGCCTAAAGCCACTACGAAGATTCAGTTTCGATAGCAACGTTTATGAGGGTCCTGGATGGTTTAATTTATTTATGGCACACCTCAAACCTTTTTCTATAAGGGTTAATTCTTGATCTAATCTTACGATGACCATGAATTGTAAATTTTGTTTGGCATGGCATGGCCCAATTATTAAAAGGGAGTTGCATTTTATTTAAATTAAGCATAAGGATACTCGTATTTTACTCCTAATTTGGAATTCACTAAGCACGTACTAAATCGAGGATATACTGAAAAAGGTAAAGGACTAAAGCTTTAAGTTGTTTGCTGAAAAGGGTTTTGGACCAGCAATGGCCCATTATCCAATTATTTAATGGGAGTCAACAGCCTTAGAGCCGTATTGGGCTGGAGTTTGGCCTAATAGGAAGAGACTCAAATGGTCTTACTAAATCCAAATGGAGCAGCCCATATTGGGCTCAGCCCAGTCACGAATATTTGCTAGCTGGGCCTATCTACCTTTACATTTCTTGGTGAAAAAACTTATAAGATATATAGGTTTCTTGCCAAGAATTAAAAATCAATTCACTTTTGGGAAAGAAAAATCATAGTATAATTTTTGTTTTAAAAAATGAAAGACTCATGATTGGTAAGACAAGAAAAATATGCTATTATTCATAAGGGCAACCTATAACTAAAAATCAAACTGCTGGGCTTAACGTCGAGGCCCACTCGCCCAAACTCAGACTTGCTCAAGTGATTCTCTCATTGGGCCTTGTTGCAAGTCTGGTCCAACTCATTCTTCATTCAAATAATTTTTTGTAGATAGCAGGCTATTACAAGAAGATCTCATGCTATGAACCTAACTTAATATTCAAATGTGATCAAATCTAAAAATCAAAATATTTCAACAGTCCTTTTACATAATAACAATCCATTTACAATACTGAGAATCCATGAATTTACACAAGGAGAGTTTCTAACTTGACAATTCATCATTCTAACAGTCCTTTATAGCTGACTTCTAAAAGAAAGGAAAAGAAAATTTTGAGAGTAAATAAAAAGGAAATTTCCTTCTAGCTTCAGATTTATGCTGTCAATTCCTTCAAACCCGTGTACAAGTTTGCAAGAAATCAGTTACAGAGCTGCTTTCTCACAAGCTGATTGTTTAAACTCCAACCCTAAAGTTTCTTACTGCCAAACCAGCTTCTGTTTCTACTAAGAATTTCGTGGATTTGACCATGAAAAGATCAGATTCACAAAATGCCTTTAGTTATACTAATCTACTACATTATCAGACCAAAGCTTAAACAAATAATGAAGAAACAGTTGTGATTCATGGGTTTAACCATGTTAAAGGTTGAACTCATGAACCAACAAAGGTTTCAAACCCAAAGTCATGGCATGTTGCCTTAGGGCAATACCAGAATGGACCAAAAGGGACGGAAAGGGGGTAGTTCAATCCATGAATTTGAGCATGTAAGGGTTAGACTCAATGAACCAACCAAGTTTCGAGAATAGGGGTCTAAACATACTACCTAACTAACGCAACTAAAAGCAGAAATGCATACTAGCTTGAAACAAATGAATGATTAATGCTAAAGTTGTATAAAGAACAAATTCTCATGATTAGAACCAAAGAGACAAAAGACCATTCATTTAAAAAGGAATATATTCAACATGATTGCAACTTCAAGCAAGAAACATACAGATATATAAACATTGGAAAGCAAAGATCAACTTGCATTCATATTAAGTTTCATTTACAAGTACTTAAACATGGAACAAACGAGTGTACGTTAAAACAGCAATTGAAAAACAATAGCTAAAATAAAAGAAAACACTGCTGGAAAACTTTAGAAGCACAGAAATAACAACAGTAATCAACACAGCTACAATAGTCCCCAAATGAACCAGAATCTCTAACCCAAAACTAACAGCTTGAACATAGAAATCCTAGCTTAATAACCCAAGAAAGCTCTCTATTTTAAACCATTTCTAGCTTGTGAACAAAAGGGAGAAGTTTTTAAAAATCTTTCTAAGGTTTTCTAAAATCTAAAAAGGGAACTTTCATGCAGTAAAATGATACTTTAGTTCTCTGTTTTTCATAACTTTTAGGTAGAGAATAATGCTAATGATTGCTAATGATTGTGTATGTGTGAGTGAGTGAATTTTTTTCTTTTATAGAGTGCACAAAAAGCATCCAAAGAAAGGAGTATTCTGACCTAATTCCTTATACTGTAGAATAGTACAATATTTCTATATAGCTGTCCGTTCTTTTTCTTATCCAATTCCAGCATTTTATGTTAAGGATAGGGACAATTGTGATATTCTTCGAACATCCTGATATCCCTCAATATAAAACCCTAATTTGCCCTTCTAAATTCTGCTTATTTCATATTTACCTAGACTCTTTTGGTTCAATTAATTCCTTAAAGTTTCTATTTATTGGCAAATCAGAACAAACAAGGACCAACTTAGAAAAGATTTGAAATTTAAATAAAAAATGCCTAAGAAGAACAAGTGTCTGCGATCAATCAATAAACAAAAATATTTAACTAATTAAACCTAGACAATACTGAATTCAAACAATTAATCCATCTACAGAATTACAAAGACTAAAAAGACCTTAAACCAATTTTGAACCTAACATGGAAGAACATGGAAACCTATTTAATCTTACTTATGTAATGGAATACTGAAATTCAGACATGCTTCAATTAATTTACTTGAACAAGAACAAATAAACAACTAAGCAGTCATGAATAAAGAAAAGAAAATTCTAAAATTAACCCTAAAACATGCGGCTAATCAAGAAAATAAAGAGGGAAAAGAAAATCTAAGAAAAGAAGAAAAATAACAGAAAAGTAAAGGGGAATTACCTACGCTAACTGTAAGGAATATATTGGACTTGGTCGACCCTGTCGGAGTTTGACCGGATTCTGGCAGGTTTGGAAACAAACCAAACTGACATGAATCAATTGCTCTTGTCAAGAGCAATTGACTCATGTAGGTTTGAGCTGTTAAATCTTTCGAAATCAACCAGTGTAGACCTTTTAGGATTCCAGAATCTGAGATTTAAAATTTGAACAAATTGAGGCTGATTTGAAAGTTGTTGTGGTGATATTTGGAGAGACTATGGGATGGGGAGTACCTGGTATGAGTTTGGAGCAGTTAGGGTTTTGGCCGTGATTCTTAGATTTGAAATTCGAGCAATTCGGAGGGGATTTGGGAAAAACTAATTGGGGATTTAGAATGAGGAGGGGATCAGAATTTCAGGGTGTAAATTTTGGGCAGATTGGTGGTGGTCTGAGACGATTTTCGGCCGGCGGACTATGACGGAGGAGGGCAGAGCCGGCAAAGTTTTTTAGGGCGGCTAGGGTTCGGAGTTTCTGAGAGAGATGAAAGACTAAGAGGGGTCTTTGGGGTTAAGGGAGTCATGTGTACAGTTAAATACAAATTGACTGGCCAGTTCCGAGCCGTTGGTTCATAAGCATCCAATAGTTGTGATTGGTGGACGATGAAACGGGGTCGTTTGGTTAATTAGGGGGCTGGACCGGGTATGGTTATTTGGGCCTGGGTTAATTTGGACGGGTTTTGGGTAATTTTTTGGGCTAGTTTGGGTATTAAGATCAGTCCAATTTTAAAACAAAAATTCAATCTTTAAATTAACCCTTTTTTATTTCCTTTTCTTTTCTTTTTCTTTTCCTTTTCCTTTTTTTTAATAAAAAGTCCTAAAATTAAAATTCTAAATTATCTAAATTGTAAAATTAAACCAATTACCTAATTATAAAAATTATAAAAGTTATTTAATTCTAAATTAAAAGAGAAAAATCAATAACCTAAAAAATTAAAAGGTAAAAAATGTAAAATGAGCTATTTTGTGATTTTCAATTTTTATAAAATAAATAATTACTGATTAATCCTAAAAATATAAAAATAATTCCTGAAATACAATTCATGGTATTTTTCATGATTTAAAAAAAGATTAAACATGCACAAAAATACAAACAATTAATAAAAATTCTACAAAATTCCTAAAAATGGCAAATAATTAAGAAAAAATCTATGTTCTTGGTATTTTATAGGAGTATTTCGTATATGGCAAAAATCACATGCTCACAGCATCTACCGACTCGGTCTCATTGGCCCTGATAGAGCAACCCGAGACACCCTGTCCGGGCGGGGATATGGCAAAGTCTATTTCCCTTGGAGCACTTCCCGTCGTCCGAGAACCAGATGCCAATCAGGTAATGATGGACCTTTGCCCCTCCTCTCTTGTGGAATCTCTCCCTCGAGATTAGGGGCCTCAAGCCCAGCAGGTTCAACAGCCTCGGGAGGCTTTCTGGTTCGAGCTGTCAATATAGAATCTTCCTCTCCGATTGCATTAATGTCCACAGAGCTACTAATAAAGATGAGATCTTCGTCAGCGGTAACGCGCTCCTCACGTCCTCGAGCAGATCTTGCCTTGCTGTGAGAATCCACGTCCTTCGATGACCTCTTTCTTTTATTATCCTTCCTTGACTCAGAAGTTGAAGGTCTTTCCTCCTCCTCGTAAGGGGATGGTCTCACCTCAGAAAACTCATTGATGCCTGCAAACAAAGAAATTAGCGTGCGTAAAGGAAAATACCCTCCGAGAGAAGGACTACATTGCATATACCATGGTGCTTAGCCTCCCATTTTCCCTTCGACAAATCTCGCAACTTGCGCACATCATCAGTCGAAGAGGCTACCAATTTGCGGGCCTAGTCCGCAAGATTAGGGACCTCATGTGGCATCCACGATATCTTTGTGAAAAACTAAAGAAAATGTCCTTACAGAATCTGGCCCCACCAAGAACAAAAATAATAGAGTTCGGTATATCACTGATGCTTGAAATTCCATTCTTCGGGAAATGGCAGGAACTCCGCGGGAATAATATCGACAGTCCTCACTCGGACAAACCGACTCATCTACTCTCAATTTTTTTCCTCTTTATCACTAGCAATAAAGGGCATGGTGGATTGACGTCGTAGTGTAATTATACCTCGATAAAGTAAAGGTCGATACAACCTGAAGAAGTGGCTAAGAGTGAACTCGAGTTTGTCCTTCTCAGCTAAAAATCACATCATCAATATGATCCGCCAGAAAGACAAATGAATATATGCCAAAGTAACTCGACATCTTCGACAGAATTTGAGCACGAGTCGGTCTAGAGGACCTAACGTAAAAGGGTATATATACACGTTCAGAAACCCCTCTACGCGGGTTATAATGTCCTCGTCCCGGGAGGGTATCCGCAGCCTCACCATTTCTCCCTATCCGTAATCTCTCCTCAGAGCCTCAAGGTGTCTCTCTTCTATTGATCAAATGAACCTCGATGCATGTTCTGGATGGCCCGGAATGTCGAGTGGTTTCTTTATCACAAAATCTCTCATCGAGATGAAATAGCTCGAAGTCGGTTTGCCAAACGCCGGCAGTGTGCCACCAGCCGGGCGAGAAACAGAGGTGGGACTTCCCTCTTTCTGATGAGCAGATTTGGGCACGGTATCCATGGTTCCTTCAGAACAAGAAAGTGAAGGTGGAAATTCAGGCAAAAACTTTGATCTGATACGGCACTAGGACTAGCGCAAAAAGAGGAACTCTATAGAGAAAGATAGTTGCACGAAGGGGCAAAGCCCTCAATGAAAGGAAAACGAGTATATATAAGAAAAGCGACGACTATTCGTTTAACTTTGATAGCTAATCTGCTCTGACAAAGCACTTATGACCTTCTGGGAAAATGATCGACGGGGCCACTTCGGTTAATTCACAGTCATATCACAGGAAGGGTGCCATCGCATGATATTTAAGGGATCGAGGAGTAAAATTGATTCCTTATCAACCCAACTGGGGGAAGGTGTGCAACCGAAACCAGAACAATTCGACCACAAGGTTCTCTATCATTCCGAGACCAATCTCAAAGCCGGGGCTTGACTTTGGCATGAACTCTAAAAGGCAAAACTCTGAAGACAATAAAAAAGAAAATCCTTTGCATTCCAAGAATGTATTTATAAAATGCATTTACAAAAACTCGCACGAGGAGTCCACATACAAAAAAAAAGCAAAAAGAGCAAATGTGGCCTAGTATTCACCTCCACTACTCCCTGAGCTACTTGAAGTGCCCTCGTCCGAAGTAGTCGGAGCTGCAGACTCCTCTTCCAAGGCCTTCGCTTCTCCAATCTCGACAGATAGGTTGAAACCCTTGGTGTACACTTCTTCAAAGGCCTGCCTCCTACCCTCTAATCGAGCATATGTAAGGGCACGATCTAGATTGAGCTCAGCCTTGTTAGATATCTCCTTAGCTTGAGCATTCGCTTCAGCAACATCTTTTTGATATAAGGATATGAGTTCGTCGGCTTCCAACTTGGACGAGGATAATGTGACGGCTTACTCAGCGTGAAGAGCCTCAAATTTGTGGACCTTCTCTTTAGCATCGAGAAGAAGACTCTGAGTCGAGGCCAGCTCTCCTTGAAGAGCATCCCTTTCCAGGGCCATGCTATCCTTGTACCGTCTCAGCTCAAGGATCTCCGCATCCTTGGCCACAATCTCTTCCCGAAGTTGCCCCACTAGGGCATCTCTTCGCTTAATCTACAAATGCCAAGTCAAGATAATAAACACCGAGTTATGAAAATAAAAGGTAAGCTCGTGATTACCGATCTACCTGCTCGGCAACGTTTGCCCGCTCTTGAAGCATTTTCTCTGAACCCGCCCGAAGGCTGTTCAGTTCCTTTTCCCTTCGGGCGTTGAGCCTTTAGTTCGTTTGACTCCGAAGCGAGCTTCTCGAACTCACCCTCACAATGAGTTTGTTTAGATTGTAACTTGGAAAAGGCCTGGTCATACAACATCATGACCTATAACACAAAGAGAAGAAGTTAGGAAAGCGAAGATCAAAACCCAAGGCAAAGTTTAATGCAAAAATCACCAGTTTTTGAACTTTCGCAGCTTTCTTAAGAATGACTAGAGCATCGAGATCGGTATCCTCTTCAACATCGACAAAGAAATCTCCAAATGCATCATCCCCTTCCTGGGTGTCCCCGCATCGGGAGTTCTCCTATTCTGGGCATCCCGTATTTTCTTCGGGAAAAATGATGGGCCTGACTGAAGACCGCCTATGACATCAACCTCTATCGAAGCTTCCTCTCTCCCTTAAAGGGCTTCGGAGAGGGATCCTCTGAGTGCGCTAACCAAATACTCGTTGGCGCAAGTTGTATCCTATTCAACGGTTGGTTCGGGGACTGCACCCGAATCCTCCTCGAGGGGCTTCTCAATATGAGTAGGGGACGCATCGGCCACCTCTGACTCAACAGCCTTCTCCCCAGCAACCTCCGAAGCACTAATGCTTTGTCTTGCCCTATGTACCATCAGGAAACTATCATCGTCTTTCCCTTTAGCACGAAGACTCTCATCAACTGCCGAAGTTAGGATCGTTGCATCAGTCCTGGGTTTTCGAGCCTTAGCTCTCTTTAGTTTCGGTGACTCCGCCAGTGTCTCTTTCTTTCTCTTTATGTCCTTGGCTGATTTTTGTATCTCCTCTTCACCAAGAGGAGGCAACCTCATTAAAATGGCTTCCTCGAGGCCTGCACAAGAGTAAAATGCCAAACATACCACCAAAGAATCTATTTTGCAAGGATTTTAGAGGTGATAGCAGCAAGGACATACCATGGTTTTTGGCCTCCCATCGACTTTTGGCCAAGTCTCGCCAAATGCGCTTTTCATACGAGGAGGTGGAGTCTAGAAGTTTAACCAGCTCGGGAGGTCCTTGACCACGCTGGAGAACCACACGGTGGCTACACAACTAGAAGAGAATCAATACAGAGAAAGAAAGGAATTAGTTCGAAACAAGAAAATAGGACATTCAAGTGATAAAATATTCTCGGTGCGGTGGTACTTACGTCTCGTATTCGATTCCTCAGGGAATGGCATCTTCTCGGCAGGGATGGGGTCCGAAGTCCTGACTCGGACGAAATGGCTTATCCATCCTTGGTCTTTATCTTCATCAGTATTGGAAGAAAATGCCTTGGCATATCGATGCTGTAGTTTGACTAAGCCACCCCAATAGAAACGAGAGCTATACAATCTAATCAGATGATCAAGGGTGAAAGGCATCCCTTCGATCATATTCGAAAAATGTCTAATCAAGTAGACGATTCGCCAAAAAGGGGTAGATTTGACCAAGAGTCACTTGATATTGTTGACAAAAACGAGGATCACCGGGTCTATCGGCGGAGAAAAAGAATCTACAGAACCTAAGGTGAAGGGATACGTATATACACTGAGAAAACCAAGTTTGTGTATGGTTATGTCCTCTTCTGATGAAGGGACCCCAACTTGTACCGTTTCTCCCCAGCGGCAGTCTATTTTTACTTTTTCCATGTTGGTTATTAGACTAATATACTGAGACATGGGCTTGCATCGGCCCGGTACCGAAGAAGGTTTGTCAATTTTAAAATCGTAAGATGTATTGAAGGACCTAGGAACGCACTCCTCAATATTGGGAGGCACCACCTTTTTGCTCTTAGACGAGCGTGTCGAAGAAGGGGCTTCACCTTTTCGGGGTACTGTCTTAGAGGTTTTAAGCATAGTTATAACAAAGTTTAGAATCAAGCTGATGCAGAAGTGAATACAAAAAAGGGGAAAAGGCAGGAAATTACTGACAATAATTTGAAGATTTGATGATGTTGCAAAGATTTAAAAGATAGGGAATTGGAGTATTTATAAGTCATCTAAGTGAGTTGGGGGAGTTGAAAGGGCGATCAATAGCGGTTTGTGGGCTTTTCGAGAAATGTGTTGACAAGACCTCTGTACAACTTTTTCTGCCACATCATTTAAAGACCTCACGGGGCTGCACAATGGGGGTATCAGGGAGGTAAGAACTCAAGATCTTTTCTTATTATTTCATTCTAAGAAATACGAGGACTATCTGTATATGGACAAATTAGGAGAGTTCGACTTTGGAACTACTGTGGCACTCCAATGCCCGAGGAGCTGAAAGTAAAATTTGAAAGCAGACCCCGAGGTGCTTCCATTGAGGGGGCATATTGAAGGTCAATCTCGGAGCAGCGCAAGTCGGTGATCGTCATGGAAACGCGGAAAACCCCCAAAGGCACGCGATGAGGACTTACAAAGTCTGCAATAATAGTACAATTCCGTACTAAGTCATTGTAGAGCTGTACTAGTAGCATTTCTTCGTTATTTATTAGACATGTACTGTGTTGGGGTTGACCCCTCCTATATATAGGGGATCTTCATCATTTTATAAGGGGATGCCATATTGAATAACATACAATATTCTCTGCTCTCTTTACTAAAACAATTGCTCTTCACATTTATTGCTCATTCTTTCATTATTCCTTCATTGTTCTTTTATTGTTCTTCATTTGTTGCTTATTATTAGCCATAAAAGGTCATCTTAGAGGCCTTCATTATCATAGTTTCTTCGTCAATAGCTCATTATCAACTGCCCTAAATAGGCCTCGAGGCCTTCGTTCCAACAGCTCTAGACCCGGATTCGTGACAACTTTGCTTTGTATTCCTTATTCTCTTCATTTACACTTAGCATCTATTGCCTAAACAACTAGTATTAAAATAAATTACGTATTTTTAGAACCACAAAATCAAATATAATTGTCATTACCATTTGCAAGGTAAACAATCGGAAACTTCTAGATGTTTTTGTTGAGATTGTCTCCTTCAAACTTCGCAACGACTACGTTCATTTCCTTTACACAATATAGTTTAACTTGACTTTGGTAATTAAAAAAAGAAGTTGCTTCTGATAAGAGCTGATAAAAACAAAGTTCAAACGCTTCACGAGCAATTTCAAGAATACAGCCAATCTTGTAAAAAGTTATATACAATCTGGAAAATATTAGATACCACTAATATGTATGTGTATGTGTGTTTAATGTGTTTTATATCGAGCACATTTTTACAGCTTCTTACTTAATGAAAATACTGCTAGTATGTCACTTTGCATTTTCTTCTATATGGTTTCCAGCCTATCACATATCTGTCTATATGTCTAAATCATTTAAAGTTAGTACTTATAAAATAAACGAAATTCATGCTTTCCACGGCAAGCAATGATTTGACATGAAAATAGCAGTATAACCAAAATTAATCTTTAATAACAGCCACATTTAACTAAAATGGTATCATTTTAAAATTGATTTTCTTGAAAGCTGCAACTTGAGGTGAAAGGTTTTCACCCTATTCCCTATTAAAATGGAGGAAGACAATCCAACTGTTTTTGGGGTATGGGTCGCGTCTTCAATCAGTGCCAAAATATGGCGCGCATATATATATATATATATATATAATAAACGGAATTCATGCTTTCCACGGCAAGCAATGATTTGACATGAAAATAGCAGTATAACCAAAATTAATCTTTAATAACAGCCACATTTTACTAAAATGGTATCATTTTAAAATTGATTTTCTTGAAAGTTGCAACTTGAGGTGAAAGGTTTTCACCCTATTCCCTATTAAAATGGAGGAAGACAATCCAACTGTTTTTGGGGTATGAGTCGCGTCTTCAATCAGTGCCAAAATATGGCGCGCGCGCGCATATATATTTATATATTTATATATGAGAAAAGAATTAAAAATATTGAAGACATCATTTTAATATACAATGAATAAAATAAATGATTATAATGTATTTGCATAGAGTAAAATTGGTTGATAACGGGTGGTCGAATGGTGTTAAGCTAAAAGACAACCATGAAAATGGAGATTGAAAGAGAGAAAACCCTAGTCTCTAAGATGAGGAGAGAGAAGTGATGTTGAAACCATGAGGTAAATAAAAGACTGATTCTCATTAACTAAAAAAAGAAGAGAAGGTTCTAGTTATATTTACAAAGTATCTAACTAAGCCGGACAATGGTCGGGTCCCTAAATGAAAATAAAGCTCAACTACTAATAGGCCCAATATGAGAAAATCATCCCCAATCTGGGCTTAGTAACTGAACTCCATCACGCCCTCTCAACCTGGAGGGTTGGAACACACCCAGCTTGGACAACAACCTATGATCAGAAACACCTGTCAAAGCTTTAGTCAAAACATCAGCAAGTTGGTGAGTAGTGGAGACAACTGAAGAGAGATTAAGCCAGTTGAAAGAACATCACGCACATAATTACAATTTGTAACGACCCGGCTGGTCGTTTTGAGCAATTGCGCCCGGTTCGACAATTTGAGGTGATGAATAGCTTCACATCGTGTATTATAATTTTCGTGCATCGTCGGCTCTGGTTTTTTAGTGGTTCGAAAATGATTTTAAGAGGTAACTCTCATTTGAGAATCTTGAAGTTGAATGAATTTACCAAAGTTTGGCTTTTGAATATTTGATATCGGATCGGAGTTTTGATAATTCCGATAGGTCCAGATGGTGATTTTGGACCTGGGCATATGCCCGAATTTGCATTTGGATGTTCATAAAAGGTTTCATAACCATTTGGCGGAAGTTGGCAATTTAAAGGTTCAAAATTTTTCTAAGTTTGACCATAGTTTGACTTTAAGGTTATCGGGTTCAAATTTTAGTTTCGAGACTTGGAATAGGTCAGTTTCGCCATTTGGAACATGTATGCAAAATTTAGTGTCATTTGGAGTTGATTTGATGTGGTTCGTACTGATTGCAATTCTAGAAGTTCTTGAAGTTCATTGTGATTTTCATGCATTTTGGCATCCGATTCGCGATTCTAGATGTTATTTTTGTAGTTTGATCGTGCGAGCAAGTTCACATGATATTTTTAAACTTGTGCGGGTATTTAGTTGAGAGCCCCAAGGGCTCGGATAAGTTTCAGACATGTTTTAGAGTGTTTGTAAGAAGGTTCAAATTTGCTAGTGTTTCTGATCTCGCATTTGCAAGGTTTGTCATCGCATTTGCGATGTTGGGCTGCTGGGGGGACCTCGCTTTTGCAAGGAAATGGACTCTTTTGTGAACCCTGCAGAGTTTGCATTTGCGAACTATGGATCGCATTTGCGATGAAGCTTGGGCTGGGGAAGAGTCGCTTTGGAGACCAACTGGCCGCTTTTGCGAAAAGGCCAATGTTTGCATTTGCGACATTTTTGTCGCTTTTGTGAAGGAATCACCAATATAAAAGCTTCGCACTTGTGAATTCATCTTCACTTTTGCGAGGGTTCGCAATTGCGAACCACATGTCGCAAATGCGACATCTGCAGCTTGTTTATTATTGAGTATTCCGAGGCTTAGCCTCATTTTATCATATTTTGAACCTTAGACTAGGTGGGAGGAGATTTTGTGGAGAGATTTTCATACTAAACTATAGGGTAAGTGATTCTAATCAGTTTTTAACTATATTTCATGATTATATATCAGATTTGACATTAAATTTATGAGAATCTAAGAGGAAATTTGGGGATTTTTGTCAAAATTTTGAAAAATAAAATTTTAGGATTTGAGAGTCGAGTTAGACTCGGATTTTTGAACAAAATATGTATATAAACGCGTAGGGTTATGGGTAGTGATGATCTACCATTGGACCCAGGGTTTCGATCGGGTGGGTCCAAGTTGATTTTGTGGACTTTTGAGCAATTGCGTAGATATCATAGTTTTGATTATTTGAATTTATTTTCTCTTGCATTATTGAATTATTAAGTCAATTTGTAAAGGAAAAAACTATTTTTGAGAATTTATTGAGGGCTTTTGAGGCAAGTATCTTGCCTAACTTTGTGGGAGAAACTACCCCTTAGGATTTGGGTTAATTATGCTATTCGTGCTATGTGAAAGTCGTGTACGTGAGTTGACGAATGTACATGGCCTATATGTGGTATATGTTCGGTTTAGATTATCTAGCCTCTTTCCAATCCTTTCATTGCATTGTCATAACATGTGATATCTCTCATTGTTAATATACTCTTACATGCTTTATTTGATGCCGTTAGTACTTGTTCTAACTCCTAGCTGTTATTTTGCTCTTATATGCTTTAGTTGAACTTATTGGCTTCTTTATTGTCTTGTTACCTTTCTTTGTTGAGTATCCCTATTTATTTTGTTATTATTAAAATTCTTGTACACACTGTGGTTGAGCCATGAGCTATTTTTTGTGAAAATATTGAATTGTTTGTCCCTTCCGTGACTCCATGTTTATTTGCTACTCTCCTTAACTGTTTTACTTGCACAACTTAGTTGTCACGTGCTTTACTTTTTCTATTAGTTTTGTAATATTTGTTGCATTTCTTTGATTATTACGCGGTTCCTTTATCGTCGTGCACTCATACCCTTCGATATTAGAAATTCTGGTAATTTGGTTATTGGATTGTTATTGTTATTTGAAATTATTTGTGGATAGGATTGTGCGCTGCACTGGTAAAATAATGGAGGATTTTGATATTGATAAATGATGATACGGTGGGATCGGGTTGCGTGCCACAATGGGTGAAATAAGAGAGGTTTATGATATTGATAAATGATGATACAGTGGGATCGGGTTGTGCCGCAATGGTTTATATACTTTATACTTGATATTGCTTATTGATATTCTGGTGGACTAAGAGAGGATTATAATATTGATAAATGATGATACGATGGGATCGAATTTTGTGTCGCAACAAATTGTGTGCATTCACTCATTTTTACGTGTTAATCTACCCAAAATCTATGTATTTAACTCACATTTGGTAGAAATTACTTACCTCCAAAAGGTAGGTGAAAACCCCTCTCAAAAAGCTCCAAAAATCTCCCTAGGTGTGAGTGAAATGTGTAAAAATGGTTTAAGCCCCGCATTAAATGAACCTCATTGCCTCCCGCTTTCCGCACATGCAGTCAAAGGACCTTACCTACGCCCTCGCTTCTGTGGACAAGAGTACACTTCTGCAGAAATGGCCAGGGCCGACTAGAGTCGCACCTGTGGACAGGTACCCACTTATGCAGAAGGAGGGCCGCACCTACGAGACTTGGGCTGCCCCTCCTCAGCCAATTCTGTGCAGCTTTGCTCGCACCTGGGGCTGGCCAAGCGCAAGTGCGATTATGACAGATCTGGTGCATTCAGCTGTTGTTCGAAATTCTCAACTTGGTTCGAGCCTCGTTCGATTGGCACTTGGGCCCCCCGCAGCTCTGTCCGAACATACCAACAAGTTTAGAATCATAAACCGGAATCGCTCGTACTCTCGGAAAGCCTGAAACAAAATTAAAACTAAAATTCACACCCTAAAACCAATTGAATCAAACTTAAGAACTTCATGTTCTTCAATTTACTTGCAATGCATTGAAACGTAATTATACTACTCAGAATGATACTAAATTTTGCGTGCAAGTCTTAAACGACATTACGAAACTACTCCCGATCTTACAATTCCGGTTGGATCTCGATATCATCAAAACCCGCTCCAAACCAAATTTAAAGAACTTCAAAACCTTTAAGAACCAACTTTCACAACGCTGAAACGCTGTCGGGTCATCCAAAGCCCGATCCGAATGCCCAAGTCCGAAATCATCATGCAAACCTATTGGAACCGTCAATTCCCGATTCTGAGGCCATTTTTTTTAAATGTTGACCAAAGTCAAACTTGGCCTTTTAAGCCAACCTTAAGGAACTAAGTGTCCCGGTTTTAACCCAAACTCTTTCAAATCCCGAACCAACCATCTCCGCAAGTCATAAATTAGTAAAAGCAAGTACGGGGAGTCTCATTTAGGGGAACCGAGTTCCAGAAAGCAAAACGACCAGTCGGATCGTTACAAATAAATACGTTTTACCTTTACAGCATGATACCAACAGCCCTCAAGAATGAAGACAAGGGAAAAGGCACTCAAGCCTCGCCCCCAGACAAACACATTCAAACAATGTTATGTAATCTCAAATTTAAGCCACAATTGTTAGTAGAACAGATTAATATGGATAGAATACGTTTTGGAAAACATAACTTAATATTTTTTCCACACTCAAACATATCGTTTAGAGTCCTACAAAAATGCGTCATAGGTAGACCACAAAGATGTTTGATTGATAATTTATGGATAGCATATAATAAGAAAGACACTAAATATTTCATAACAGTTGTTTATGCTTTATGCGAGTATTTTACAGATAAAAACTAAGAAAAAAGATTTAAATATTATGTAGTTAACATGGAAAGAAAATAGTGTTTTACAGACATGGCCAGAAGTACTAGACTCTGTTAAAGATTTGGAAAAACCTCTCTTTAAAGGATTTAATGACTTTACTGAAGCATAAGACTATGCACGAGGTATATTAGGACCAAATTATTATATTTCTCCAGCATTCAAAAAAACCCAAAAAAAAATCATACAATATAATATAAAAAAAGACACAGATAAAATAATTTTATGTTATCATTGCTCATGAAAAGGCAGCCCGGTGCACTAAGTTCCCACTATGTGTGGGTTCTGGAGAAGGTCCGGATCACAAGAGTCTATGGTACGTAGCCTTACCCTGCATTTCTGCAAGAGGCTTTTTTCACGGCTTGAACCCATGACCTCCTGGTCATAGAGGCGGTAAAGTTCGAATTAGCACAATCTCAGACTCAAGTTATTTCTCAATAAGACCAGGAAATGAGTAGTCCACAACAAGTGAGTTCTCCATCTTAAGAAAAAATGGATAAGAAAGGTGTGCATTCCCCAATAAATGCAACAAAATCCACTGCATCAGATAAAGATACAACTAGTCTGGTTTAAACGGTAGCCGGTAAAGATTAACCAAATCAATTTATGGCTGTCACTTTGCCAAAAAGTAAAGATGAAGGCTCATCAATCTCATCAAGACGAATACTACCTAGAACATTGACGCATGGAGAAGAATTAAAAAAGAAACGAATAATTTCTAAAAAGAAAAAAATGAGAAAATCGAAGACACAATTAAACAGACATTAGAAAAATTCTTTCAAGAAAAAGAAAAGCAAGGTGAACATATGATTAGGAATCCCAGTCCAGAAATGTCCCAAAGTTTATGATAAGATGATAATTACGAAGATGAGAACCTAAACAATCAAGATGCTCAAGATCCAGAAGATGATTCAGGAATGGGTTTCAACTCAATAGCTCTACACAATCTTGATACGTAAAAATAAACAGGAGAACCCCAGTCAGAAATATTGGGAGGGAAAAGATGGCAGAAAAGACTGAAGAAAAGTAGTACCAGTACAATTATGCAATCGACATGTGAAAAAAGAAGAAAAAGATAAATAGAGTGACATAAAGTAGTACTAAAAAGACTTTAGAGTCTTTGAGTGGAAAAAATAATTACATAAAGTGACAACTAAAAAAGAATCTTTACTCAAGCCATGTGACAATGGGGCTTAGTGAAGAACCCGCTAAGGCTCGAAAAGAATGGTTTCTAAAGATGCTTGAATTCCGTTTTAAAATCCGCTCATAAGACTTGGCTATATAAGAAGAGAAAGAATGAAGAATAAAGACACAAGAACGTCAAGAAGAACCCTTTCAAGAAAAATATCCAATATTCCTTTTCCCTTTCATCTCTCGCCATTCTCCAAACCTTGTATCTTTTGTAAAATATTTCCTTATGTATGATTTAGTAGTTTTTATATTAAGCCAGTAAAGGCCTTATGCTTCGGTGTGCAAGTTTTTAATTTGCAATTCCAAGTAAACTTTTTTGGATTTTTCGAAAGGGAAATCTCTCTCCTGTAAATATGGAAGTTACTGTATTTATCTAAATTATGTTTCTGGATATTACCCCTATTTAATAGTTTTATATTTTTATGTATAGAACTATGTTTTTATGTATGTAATGCCTCAGTTATGTGTCTTGACTCAAGTTCTCCTATAGGATGTGATGGCGCCTAACGTTCCCGCTAGGCAAGCCAACAGTGAACTAAATCTGTGATCATTTCTTTAAAAAATTCAAATAGTTGATTTTTTGTTTGTGCATAAATGGGAAGTAAAAGTTTAATAAAAATGAGAGATAAACATTTTAAAAACAAGTGAGATAAGTACAATAACCCAAAACCATCAAGTTTCTACGAGCATAAATCTCCTATACCTGGTGTCACAAGTGTATGAGCTACTAGTAGAATATATAATAGAATAACACTACTGTCTAAAATGAAATAGATAGAAAATAAATCAAAATAAAGACTTCGGCAGTTGTAGAACGGGCTCGAAAGATAGCTCACCGCAGCGTCTCGTTGAAATCAAGGATGCGCGCCAGACTGATATCCAAATGCACCTACCTCAGATCCCGTACTTTCACTCCAGAAGTGTAGCGTGAGTACATAAACAACATGTACCCAGTAAGTATTCAGTCTAACCTCAAAAAAGTAGTGACGAGGGGTCGACTGCGACACTTACTATGGGCTAACAATAAAGTAAAGGAATTATAACTAAGAATGAGTTATATAAATACAACTGAAGACACAATAACAAGAATACACGAACAATTCTTTCACTAATAGTAAGTCCCAATTAATTTCTATCATTTAACAAATTAATCTCTCAAGCCAATGAAACAATATCAATTATAATTGGGTTTCAAGAATTATTACGCACAGTTATGTCGAGGTCGTACGACTCGATCCAACAAACAACTACATAAATTATGTACAGCTGAGGGTTGAATGACACGAACCATATATGCATCTATTCTATTATCGAGGCGTTCGCCCCACTCCACAACAAGAGAAAATAATTTATAAATAACCGATTCAAGGATTATTAAGAGGCTGATATTCAAGTAAATATCAATTCTCATTAACGGTCAAGTAACCCATCCACAAATCAAGTAAATGAAATTCGACTTTTCACAGTTCTGTTAACAAGTTACGATATGATTTAAGTATTTAACTTAGCAAGTAGAGTACAATTATTTCAAGTATCACATGATTTGGGTCCTAAACTACCCGAGCATATGCATAATTAGTAGTTACATACGGACTCGCGTCACCTCGTGCACACGTAGCCCCCACAAGTAGGAGCACATATTAAATCAATTCACCTATGGGGTTAATTCCCCCTTACAAGATTAGAAAAGAGACGTACTCATCTCAAAAGTTACTTTCCGATCCACAATTATGCTTTAAACCCTCAATTTGTCCCAAACGACTCGAAACTAATCAAATGTTATATAAAATAGTCAATACATGTTCGAAAGTTCATATCCTAATTATTAAAGTGATTACCTAACATCAATTGAAGAATTCCTAAAATTTACCCTCGTGCCCACATGCCTGAATTTCGAAAATTTTCGAAAAAAGTTATTACCCATAACCTCATGAACTCTAATATATGATTTTCACTAAAATTCCCTAACCTTTTTCGTGGTTAAATCCCATTTTTACCAAAATCCTAGGTTTTTCATCAAAACCCATGATTTATATCAATTTACATATTATAATCTACCCATAAAATATGTATTTAACTCACATTAGGTAGAAATTACTCACCCCAATTAGCTAGTGAAGACCCCTCTCTAACCAGCTCCCAAATCACCTCAAGAAGAGTAAGAAATGAGCCAAAAACGCCTACATCTCGTATCAAATGAGGTTTTGCCTCCAGCGATTTCCACTTCTGCGAAGCTGGGGCCGCATCTGCATCCCCGCACCAGCAAAAAAACCATTGCAGGTGCGGTCCTAGTCTAGGTTGGCTGGCTCCGCTTCTGTGAACGGGATCCCGCTTCTGCGGTCCCATCTCTACAAAGGGTCGGGCGCATCTGCGATTCCTGGGCTGCCCGTACTAGGCCACTTCTTCGGGTCCTTGCTCGCTTCGGCGAGCTCGCACCTGCGGCTGGACCTCCGCAGGTGTGATTTCACCAGAAGCTAAAAGCTTTAGCTGATGCTCCCAAGTCCAAACTTTGTCCGAGCCTCGTCCGATTAACACCCTGGGCCCCGCCCAACAAGTTTTAAATCATAAAATTGACTCACTCGAACTCTCGTAGTGCGCAAAACAACATCAAAACTAAGAATCACACCCCAAGCCAATTGAATCAAAAATATGAACTTCAAGTACTTCTAACTCACTCCCAATGCGCCGAAATGTACTTAAACTACTCGGAATGACGACAAACTTTGCGTGTAAGTCATAAATCACCATACAGAACTATTTCCAAACTCAAAATCCCAATTGGACCTCAATATTACCAAAACCTGCTCCATGCCAAATTAAATGAAATTTAAACCCTTCAAAGAGCTAACTTTCACTATTATGCACCGAAGCACTCTCGGGTTACCCAAAACTCGATCCGAACATACGCTCAAGTTTAAAATCATCATACAAACCTATTGTAACCATCAAATCTTGATTACCAGGTAATTTATTCTAAACATTGACTGAAGTCAAACTTAGCTTTTTAAGGCCAACTTAAGGAGCCAAGTGTTCCGATTTAAACCCCAACTCTTCTAAATCCCGAACTAACCATACCCACAAGTCATAAAATAGTAAAAGCGCATATGGGGAGCCTTAGTTAGGTGAATGAGGTTGTAGAAAGCAAAATGATCGGTCGGTTCGTTACATTCTCCACATCTTAATCAAACAATCGTCCTCGAACGAGTCTATAATCATACCTGGAGTACTGAATAAGTGTAGATATCTGCTCTGCATGTCCTCCTCGGACTCCCAAGTCGCCTCCTTGACTAGTTGGACCCTCCGCTGAACCTTTACCACAGAAATCTTCTTGGACCTCAACTGGCGAACCTGCATATCAACAATGGAAACTAGCCTCTCCATATAACCCAGGCTCTCATCTAACTAAATCGTGTTGAAGTCTTAACACATACAACCTGTCGGCATGATACATTTGGAGCATAGACACGTAGAAAACCGAATGGACTCTTGATAGACAGCAAGCTCTTAAGCAACCTGCCCAACTCATCTCAACACCTCAAATTGGCCTATAATACTTGGGCTCAACTTTCCCTTCTTCCTGAACCTCGTGATCCCCTTCATCGGCGAGACTTTCAATACAACCTTCTCGCCCACAATAAATGATAAGTCACACACCTTATGATTTGTGTAACTCTTCTATCTAGACTGTGCTGTGCGAAGTTGCTCCTGGATAACCTTTTCTTTTTCTAAGGAATCCTTCACCAAATTGGTGTCATATAACTTAGCCTCGCCGGGCTCAAACCATCCGATGGGAGAACAACATCGCCAACCATATAAAGCCTTAAATAGGGCCATCTCGATGCTGGACCGATAACTTTTGTTGTAAGCAAAATTGTCCAAAGGCAAGAATCGATCCCACAGCCCTCCAAAGTCAATTGCACATGCTCTGAGCATGTCCTCCAAGATCTAAATTGTTCGCTTCGACTGCCCATCGATCTGTGGATGAAAGTCTATGATGAGCTCTACACGGGTCCCCAACTCACTCTATACTGCTCTCCAGAAATGCAAAGTTAACTGAGGGCTTCTATCTGATATGTTGGAAACAGGCACACAATGCAACCGAACTATATCCTGAATATAAATCTGGGCCAACCTCTCTAAAGTATACGTGGTCACCACCGGAATAAAGTGTGCCTACTTGGTCAACCTGTCGACAATGACCCAAACTACATCAAATTCCGTAAGGTCCGCGGCAACCTAACTACGAAGTCCATTGTAACGCGCTCCTACTTCCACTCAGGTATAGTCATCCGCTGGAGTAGGCCACCTGGCTACTGTTTATCATACTTAACCTGTTGGCAATTTAGACACCTCGCAACATACTTAACTATGTCTTTATTCATCCGATGCCACTAATAATTCTACCTCAAGTCAAGATACATCTTTGTAGCACCTAAATGGATAGAATACTAAGAACTGTGTGCCTCTTCTAGAATCCTCCCCCTCAAGCCGTCAACATTAGGAACACATAGGCGACCTTGGAGTCGCAGAACACCATTATCACCGATAGTAACCTCCTTGGCACTACCCTGTAGTATCGTTTCCTTCAGAACCAACAAGTGTGGATCATCAAACTGACGAGCCTTGATCTGCTCCAATAGTGAAGACTAGGCAACGCCGCATGCAAGAACTCAACTAGGATCTGAAATATCCAACCTCACAAGTCTATTAGCCAAGGACTGAATGTCCGAAGCTAGTGCCTCTCCTTTACTAAAATAAATGCCAAGCTACCATGTTCTTCGCCTCTTTGCTCAAGACATTCGAGACTATATTCGCCTTGCCCGGATGATAAAGAATGGTAATATCATAGTCTTTTAGCAACTCAAGCCATCTACTTTGCATCAAATTGAGATCCCTTTGCTTCAACAAATGCTGCAAGCTGCGATGATTAGTGCAAAACCTTAGTGGATACCCCATAAAATAATGCCTCTAGATATTAAGAGCATAAACAATAGCGGCCAACTCAAAATCATTCAAAGGATAATTCTTCTCATGGGGCTTCAGCTGATGTGAAGCATATACAATAACTCACCCCTCCTGTATAAACACACAACCCAATCCAACACGTGAAGCATCGTAGTACACAGTATACATCCCCGAATGGAAAGGAAATACTAGAAGCGGCATCGTAGTCAAAGTTGTCTTGAGCTTCTGGAAGCTTGCCTCACAATCGTCGGACCAACGGAACGGAGCACCCTTATGGGTCAATCTAGTCAATGGTTCTGCGATAGATGAGAATCCCTCAACAAATTAGCGATAATAACCTGCTAACCCCAAGAAGCTCCTGATCTCAATCACCATAGTAGGACGAGACCAACTTTGAACTGCCTCAATCTTCTTGGGATCCACTTTAATACCCTTGCCTAATACAACATGCCCCATGAATTCTACATAATCCAGCCAAAACTCACATTTGGAGAACTTAGCATATAGTTTCTATTCCTGCAAGGTATGAAGCACCACTCTCAAATGTTGCTCGTGCTCCTCCATGTTGCGCTAGTAGATCAAGACGTCATCAATGAAGACAATGACGAATGAATCTATATATGGCCTGAACACCCTATTCATCAAATCCATAGATGTTGCTGGGCATTAGTTAGACCGAATAACATCACTAGAAACTTGTAATGGCCATATCTAGTCCAGAAAGTAGTCTTTGGAACATAATCCCAATTCTTCAACTGAAGGTACCCCGATATCAAGTCGATCTTAGAGAACATCCTGGCACCTGACAATTAGTCAAACAAATCATCAATCCGCGTCAACGGATACTTTTCTTAATGGTAACTTTGTTCAACTGGCGGTAATCAACGCACATCCACATAGTCCTATCTTTCTTCTTCACAAATAATGCTGGTGCACCCCAAAGTGATGCACACGGCCTGACGAACCCCTTTGCTAGCAACTCCTCAAGTTGTTCCTTCAACTCTTTCAAATCTTTCAGAGCCATATTGTATGGTGGAATAGATATAGGGTGGGTACCAGGAGCCAAATCAATGCAAAAATCGAAATCACGATATGGTAGCCTGCCTGGAAGATCGGAAGGAACATATTGAAGAACTCCCGGATAACGGGCACTAAATTAATCACTGCAGTCTCTGCAGTAGTATCTCAAACATAAGATACATAAGCCAAACAACCCTTCTTGACCATGTGTCGAGCCTTTATAAATGAAATAACCTGACAAGATGCACCGACAGATGAACACTTTCACTCCAATCTAGGAAACTTTGGCATTGCCAAGGTAGCAGTTTTGGCATGGCAATTGATGATGGCGTGATATGGAGATAACCAGTCTATGTCAGGATAGACCCGATCCGCAACAACATAGTTGCCCACCGTAGTGGACACATCAACAGGAGTACCCAAGGACTCACGAGGAACATCCAGGAAGACGACACATATGAATAGATAGCCCTTGGATCAAATTATACTAAAGCATCCCTACTGCAGACATAAATAATACATGTGTAAACATGTACTTTTTGACCCTCCCCAAGATTTTTTATATTTTAGCGTAAATATTTAGTTTAGGTTTAGTATTGCTCTTTTTACCTTATTTTATCTTTTAAAAAAAATTACAAAAAATATTTTTCCTTATTCTAGCTACTTGATATTTTATCTAGTTAGTTTTATTTTTGAAAAAGATACAAAAATAATCTTGGTATTTTATTTTCCAAAAAAAAAGATAAGAAGAAAAGTTCAAAAATATTTTATATTTTAGTATATATTGAGTAGTATTTAAATATCATTAATATAGTAATTATTTGTCTTCTCTAAATATTTTTATTATCTTAAATATACTATATCTTTTTAAAGCTATTTTAATTCATCTTTAGAATAAAGAAAAGAAATGAAGAAAAAAAATCCAAAAAGACATGGTCCAACCCAATTACCTTTAGCCCATTCTTACAAACCCATTAGCCCATTTAATTGCAAAATTTAATCCTAGCCATCTATTTTCTTCTAATCCAATGGCCATCATCCTTCACATCTCTATATAAAATATCCAATTATAGAAACTCTACCCCAAGTTTTCAATTCCTAGACTCTAACTCTAAGCAAAAAATGGCGGATTCCAATCCCTAAAAGCTAAGAACGGACCCTTCAATTTTGGTTTTATCTCATCTCTTTCACTTGGCCAGACAACTAAGATAAAGAAAACCAAAAGCTCTCACCTCTCATTGTTTCGAACTGCTGCTTCCTCTTTTCACTCAAATGGTTGTCGCCACCGTCGTCTTCTTCGGCGAGCTGGGGGGTTGGTAGCCATGCTTAGCCATTGACCACCTCTCTCTCCTCCCTCATCCCAACTCTCACACCATAGCGTAAAACAGCCCCTCAGCTGCGGCAAAAATAGTTCAAAACGTCCACCTTCCACTCCATTTTTGACGACAGGTATCCAGCTGAAGAACACCATGTAAACTAGTTGTAAATCACTCTTATACCTGCTGAAAAACACCATGAAAAGCAACTCCAAAATAAATCCAGTAGTCGAGGTTTAGCTAAGGTCGTTCGAGGTTGCCGTTCGAGTTTCCGGTCAAAGCGTCCAAGCCATTTTTGTCGTTCCCGCTCAAGTTTGTCGGCTTTATGCTACTGTAAATCTCACTGGGAGTTGTCTACTAGATAAAGTCATGGAAAATTATTTGTCTTAAAGGTTTTGTTGTTTGCTTCTGAGAATGAGAAATTTTGATGACACTGGAATGAAAAGTTTTGATGCTTTGGCTATGGAATCTATGTTATCAGTTGAATCGAGGTTCACTTGCCTATTCGAGATTTTGTACTGGTTCGTGTTTGAGTTTCTGTCCGATTTGAAGTCCGGTCATAGCTGCGGGTTACTTTTGTCAGTGTAATTGATGTTTCTTCTAAAAACATTTGAAGGCAATTTCAGGTTTATTCCCTCGCCTACCATTCCTTTTATTTTTGGTGCGGTTGAAATATAACAAAAGCCATTAAAATGATTTTGAGCCTCACGGGTTAAAGGGATATGAAATTCTTAGCTTATATTGGAATTTAAAAGTAGTAAGTTTCATAAATCAGCTTCATGAAGTCTTTGCAGTATCTTAATTAAGAGTTTTTCTTGTTTTGCATTCAAGTGGGATATGGCATGATTTCTTATGATTATATCTTTCCATGTTTTATTACATTTGGTACGAATATTTGATTGTTTCGCATTCACGCACCACCCTTCGTCTTACATTGTGGATTTGTTCTCTTAATATTATTATTGGTTCTGTGGCCTTGAATGAATTAAATTAATTGTATTAAAGAGCTATAGTGTGGATTTGGACGCCAGCTCATGAATTAAAAGAATGGCAGAAGTTGGCATCTTGTAACTTGATTGGTTCTAAGGGTTCAAACACTAACAATGAGCAATTTCTTAACTCTCGTAGTTTGTTTTAAGCGTGTTTAATTAAATAAATTTTTATAGCTACGAGTATGGTTCCCGTAATGTAGTTGTGATACTCAATCCCTAATTAGTTAGATATGAATATCCGTAGTTCATTAAGTTGAATGCTTTTCACTTAGAATTCGAGGCATGCCATTTGACAAATTTCATGGCCCTCGCAAAGTTAATAACGCACAATTGCTTTTAGGCCCGTCATTGAATATTTTTACCTTCTTAAACTTGGGTGCACATTTATGTGACCCAAATCCAAATCCCAACAAAGTTAAAATATGTCAAAAATCGCGAGTGCATTTATGTGACGTGGTTCGAGACGTGTTTTAACGACGTTGCAATTTTCTTTTACAAAAATATGAATAAAAGCGGTTAAAAAGTTAAAATTCGCACATAGGTTCATAATTGTATAAAACCAGATAATTACACCATATATGATAGTTGAGCGACCGTGCTAGAACCACGGAACCTGGGAATGCCTAACATTTTCTCCTGAGTTAACAGAATTCCTTACTTAAATTTCTGGTTCACGGACTGTTAAACAGAGTCATTCATTTCCTTGATTCGGGATTCAGCCAATGACTTGGGACACCATTAATCTCCCAAGTGGAGACTCTGAATCTTTTAAATTAATCCCGTTTCGATTGTCACTTCAAGTTAGAAATAACTCCCTTTATTGTACCCCTTCACGGGGTGTAGTAGGAAACATGAGGTGTGACAGCTCTGGCGACTCTGTTGTGGATACAAACCCAGAACTTTGGTTCAGGGTTTAAGAATTCGAGATTAGAATAATTGTCATGTTTGGCTTTATCTGATTTTCCTACATGTTTCATGCTAAATGTGTTAAATGCTTTACCACTTTGATATTATTTGAACTGTGCCGAAACCCTTCTCTTCTCACCTCCGGGGATGTGCTTACTGGTTGAGACTCCCTATTCTGTTAGTTTCATACCATGAAATAAGAAATAGGCTCGGATAAGTTACAAAGCGGGACGATCTCACGGGTCCCCGGTACGTAGCCCTGTCCTCGACTCAAGTTGTTCGCTTGGGTACACAGTCTAGAACATATACCCAGGTTTTGAACCTAGAATAACTCCGCCACATGCCAGATCCCCAGTAGGAACGCTTGTCTCCGTCATGTGCATTTTGACTTAGGGGACTCAACACAGGGGTTGGGTCCGTCTAGGACAGGTGTACCCAAAATAACAGACCATCTTGATGCATCTTATGTGCTACAATGTTGCATTTATTCAAGGGAAAACGGATCATTTGGCAGACCAATGATAGTTGAGGGCAAATGCAATAATGAAAAAAAAAAAGAAAAAGAGAGGGTGCAGTGTGAAAATAAAGCAAGTAGGACCCAGTTTTGTTTTTTTTTTATATTTTTTTATTAAGGAAAAAGACAAAAATATATGCATGAAAAAATTCAATAAAAGATCTTGCATTTTTATCATTTTTCAAAAAATCTGAAAATTAGAAAAAAAAAGAGAGAAAAAGAAAATCCAAAAAAATTTTGCATGTTTCATCCTTTTTCAAGAAAAGCAAAAATATATTTTCTCTAAATTAGCTGTATTTTAATTTTCACCCGTATCCAATCTGCCCGAACTACGCGAACCTGATTCTCGTCTCCCAGCGCTAGATACGTAGGCAACTCACATAGGGTCTGGTCTTCCTAGTAAATTTTAGGTTCTTGGCTTTGCGGGGTCTTTGTCAAATTTTACACTTCTAGCCACCTTTTGGCTAAATAAGTCATTTTGCAAAATAATCGCAACCACGTCTTACATGTGTCTAATAGGGAATGTTATTGTCTCACCTAGTGTTGGTTTGAGTTTTTGTTTTCATACAGGTGTGGATTTGCTTGCCGGGTTTTGAGCATGACAGATACCCCAGGACCGCTGCATTCAGAAGTTGCTTAAGGAGCTTTATTTTTATTTTTAGTTATTTTAGAGTATATTTTTTTATGTTGTCTTTTACTCTCTAGTTTTGTACAGTAATATCAAGTTTTTTTGTTATTTTGTACAGGCATGGTGTAATTCAAAATTCAAAAAAAAAGATATTGCATTTTATATTTTCGTTATAAGTATTCTTTAAAATACTAATTCTATAAATGAAAAATTGAGCTTGTTTTTCCTTTAGACAATTAATATCTAGGACTTAAAATGAATTGTTTTTATGTTATCTTTAGTATATTAGGACCAAAATTCGAAAAATAATAATAATAAAAAAAGAATTTTCTTTTAGTACAGTTTGAAAAGCTTTTTTTTAAGGTGTTAATTTCAAAATCCAAAAGATTTTCTTTTGAGGTGTTTCTTTTGGAAATTAATGAAAAATAAAAAAATTCTTTTTATTCTCATTAGAACTTTAGGATATTGTACATAGAAAATAAAAATACTTTATCTTTTGTTTATCATTATAATTTTTGCTTGAGGCAACAAAATTAAAATCCAAAAAAAATATATATTGTTTTATGTTTTTTATTGCTTGTTTCGAAATATTGCGTCGGGATATCAAATAAAAATTCAAAATATGTTTCTGTGGTTTATTCTTTAGATTTCTTTCTTAAAAAAATTAAAAAGAAAATAAAACAAAAAAATATTTTTCTTTTAGGATTTTTCCTTAATAGAGTATTTGTTTCAAAAGAAAAAGGAGAAGAAAACATGTCCGTTAAGCTTGAGTTTAGAATAGATCATAGAACATTAAGTATAGAAAAATTCAAAAAAAAAATGATTTGCTTCTTTCATTTCTCTTTTCTCATCAGGGTAGTCATTAAGGTAAAAAAGGAAAGAAAAAAAAGAAGAGAGAATGCTGGTTTGTTTACTTTATTCCTGTTCTTCCAGAACTACGCAAAGATCTGATTCATGCGGGATCATGATACGTAGGCAACCTATATAGGGTTCGATCGAATTATTTTTTTAAAATTCTTAAAAGAAAAGAAAGAAAAAAAAAGGAAAAATCAAGAAAAAAAAAGAGAGAAAAAGAAAGAAAAGTTGGTGAAATTGTGGGAGGTGAGAAATAAGAAAAGAAGAAAAGAGCGATAAAAAAAAAAGAAAAAAAATGAGCGAGCCAAAAAGTGCTAGAAAAAGCAAAGGAAGGTGAGGATTGAAATGAACAAATTGGGACGATGCCATATGATCTTCATACCCTTGAAGTCATGTTAGAACCGATAACTGTGACTAGGTGCATTGCACGCAATGTGAGATTTTTGCTGTTAAATGCCCTAACGCTAATGTGATGACTTCATTTTGTTATATTCATAGCAGAAATGTGGTTGGTTTGTGGCTTTAAAGTCGTAATTTCTTTCTACAAAACAAAGTCAAAAGGCAATGGCAGACAACAACAAAATCGGGTTGGTTGATACCAGGGCCTGAAAGCACTCCTTGCCCACAGGGTTCAAAGTGCCAAAATTTAACTTGTATGATGGGTGTGGAGATTTGGTAGCCCACCTGAGGGTCTATTGCAGTAAAATGAGAATTGTTGGAGAAAAAGATGACTTGATGATGTCATATTTCAGTGAGAACCTGATGGGGCAGCTTTGGACTGGCATACTCATCAAGATGTTGGTAAGTGGCATACGTTGGGCAAACTGGCTCAAGATTTTGTGCGGCACTTTCAATACAAATTAGGCATTACCCTAGACCGCTCCTCCCTTTCTAAAATGAAAAAAAAGCTGGAAGAAAGCTTTAGGGAGTTTAGGCTCAGATGGAAGGAAACAAAGGCAGAAAGGTGATTTCACGCCCATTGAAGAATCCTTCACAAGTTGGTTTGAAAAGATAAAGCATTCGGGCTTGATTGAGCCGCTCCTCGGATATACTCCAGACTCATATGCAAAAGGATTTGATCCTGCTGTGCGGTGCATGTACCACTCTGATGTCCAGGGGCATAGTATTAAAGATTGTCGCTCTTTAAAAAAGAAAATAGAGAGAATGATTCAAGAAGGGGTAATTGTGGTCATTGAGAGTGGCAGGGAGCATGCGAATCCTCTTGGGAACTTGTTGATTAAAGTTGATAATGGTCTTGGAAATATTGATGCGAAACTCAGTGGCTAAGATGTCGTGCTTGGTAATTGGGAAGGCACTCCATTTCTTGGTCAGCCGGATTGGAGTTTTGGTGGTTTATTTTGTTGTCGTTTCTGCTGTCCGGGTTATTTCAGGGTTATAATCCGGATATTGTCTTGTGACTCAAACCCTTCTATCCTTTCATTTTGACTGTTTTGTTTAGTTGTAGCAACTCATTTAGTGCTGTCTAGGTTTGTTCCAGGGTTTTAACCCTAGTCTAGTTTGATTGTCTTGTTGTTCGAAGCGTTTCATCGCCTGTCTGGTGCAATTTCCTGTTTTCTGTTTTTCTAACCATTTTCTTTTGTTTAGTTCTTTTTTCTTTCTACAATTCTTTTCATGCTGGTTCTAGTGATATGACATGCACGCATAATTCTCAGTCTGGTTTCAAAAGATAGTTTAGTCATGAGGCAATAAAATAGTGTTGAGGATGTAAGGGCACTTGAAGTTGATAAGAACACTTTAAGATCATTTGAAGCCCGAACCGTGTGAAACTGGGGCATATAGAATATAAAGAAACCCTAAAGACAAGTTTACCAAATTGTCTGGGGCCTTTCGTGGTAAGGAAAGTGAGAGTGTTGTCCAATGGTGCCTTGAATTCAACAGATGTATAAGGCAAATGTGCGGATATGGTTATCAAGTCTGGTGCACTCAAAATGTTGCAAATGTTTTCCTTGGTTTGTTTAATTGTGTTGCTTGTACTTGGCATATTTTGAAGATTGGAATGACGAAGGCATTTTGTTCTGCTATCTAAATACTTTATCCCTTATTATCCCTTTGAGACTCATTTATTTTATTTGATACCCTCTTTTGGAATCATTGATAGAATTTGTAAACACAAGCATGGAAAGTAAGTGAAGGAAGAAGAAAAGAGAAAAAAAATAAAAAGAGAAGAAAAGAATAAGGAAAAAGAAAAGAAGAAAAAAAAGAAAAGAAAAAAAAATCAAAACAACAAAAGGAGAAAAGAAAGAAAGAAGAGAAAAGAAGAGAAAGAGGAAGAAAAGGAAAGAAAAGTCACAACAAGAAAGTAATCTCTGTGGCCTGAACTACGTTTGACTTGATCCCGAAAGGATGCGTAGGCAGCCTCTCTCTGAGGTTCAGTCACACCAAAATAAAAGTCCAAAAGTACCCAAGGAAGAAACTGGGGCAGAAATTGTGGTTGTGCAAGAGATTTGATTCTGAAAGCTGTAATTTTGAACCCATATCGAATTGTTTTTGAGCCTTTGATACCCTTTCTTTCTAATCCTATCCAAAAGCCCACATTACAATCCAAAGAAAGACCTTCTGATCAGTCTTCGAGAGATTCCAAGTCAAGCGAGTAGAGGTGAATCATATGAGGGGCAGCACTCCGGTCCAAATAAGGGAAATGAAGAATGAGAGAGTCTTGTTGATGAGAACCCTCACCGGTACCACAAGGCGATAAAAGCTAAGAGAAATAAAAAATGAGAGAGTCTTATTGGTGAAAACCTTCAGGGGCACCATAAGGCGACAGTGAGATGAGAGAAAGACCAAATTGAGAGAGGCTTGATGGTGAAAACCCTTCGGGCATTACAAGTCAGTAAGGATTGTGAATCAGATTGGATAAGCGAAGCATTGAAGCCCAGTTTCATGGTTTGGGGGGTATAAATGGAGTTGAACATCAGATTTGCGTGACAAAATATCTACAATTGCATGTCATGGTCATTAGAGTTGGTATCCACGTCTAATAGGTTTCTACTTTGTAGCTTTCTTGTTAGGAATCATCCTTTTCCTTTGTCCTTTACTCTGTTCCTTTTGTTTTGTTTACTTCCTACTCTTGAGTCTGTTTGGTCATAACAAGTGAGAAATGACTTCAAAATCTACCACCAAGCTTTCCAATTGAACAAAACGGGATCTGGTGAACACATCAAAGCGTCATAAGTCAAGAAAGAACAGCAAGCACACTGAGATGGCAACAATCAACAGGCTTTGGGATCTTTGTAAAATGCAGAGGCTTGGTATATATTAATTCATGAAAAATACAACAGATGAGGGGTTTGGGTGAACAGATCAAAGGTATTTCATGTAATAGGATTGACAAAGTGTGGTAAACCAGTGATGAAAAAAATCTTCCAAGCAGAAATCAAAGTTATCATGGCAAATGAGGGAGCCGTAGACCTCAAGGACAAGACCAGTGGTTTAGAAAGAACAGCATACGCAATGAGGGGGTTGAGAAACGTCGTGCTTTGGGGTTCATGTGAGACACAAAGATTGGTAAATGTCAGTTCAGGAGCAATGCAACAAATAGAAGGTATGGGGTTTGAACAAAGAAGAGGTATATTCGGTGTTAAGGGCGACATAGGAAGTGGTTAGTCAAGGAACGAGCAAGGTCATCGAATGGAAGTTAAGTCAAGAAAGAACAACATATACACAGGGTGGGGGTTATGGACGTGCTGTAGGAATCATATGAGACACAAAGGTTGGGGAGGTACTAGTTCATGCAATGCAACAAATAAAAGGATATTGGGTCTGAACAGAGAAAGGTATTCTATGTGATTAGGACGACAGAGAAAGGGGTTAGTCCATAAACAAGCAAGGTCTTAGAGTGGAAATCAGTCATCATAGGAAGTGAATGAGAAATCTCCCTCAAAGTTCAAGGCCACAAATCAACCACCAAATTTAAACTAACAAGATTTTTCTTTGATTGAAACAGGGGCAAATTTCGTTTGTTTCGGGGAAACACACCGCAAGGAAAGGCAGGCACCAGACAAGTTTGATGGTAAGTTCTCAGGACCCTCCTGGAAAATGGGACTTAGTTTAAATTTCAAAACAATCATGAGTAGCATAATTTAGCATAAATGTACCCCAAA
>MU674979.1:49608-71977 GCA_026770625.1 Nicotiana glauca
GGACCCTCCTGGATAATGGGGAGTAGTTAAGACCTCTTAGATAACAAATGTAGTGGGAGTAATACCTTTAGAAGATATAACTTAGGTTCGTAATTGATAGGAGTTATCAGGACCCTCCTGGATAATGGGATTTAGCTTTCAAATTCTTCATGATATTTGGTAACACGATTCAATTAACACTAACAGATGCACCCAACACCAAACTGGGGTAGGAAAATTTCTTTCGTTCTGTTTATTTTGGTGTAATCAGGTTCAAAGGCAGCAGTTTCAGGGAATACATATCAAGTTTTGGCAACCAGGCGCTCACCTGGATAACAAGGGAATACATTTCAAGTTCAACAATCAGGCGCCCACCTAGAGAACAAGGGAATAAATTTCAAGTTTTGGCAATCAGGCGCCCACCTGGATAACAAGGGAATACCGTTCAAGTTTTAGGAAATCAGGCGCCCACCTGGATAACAAGGGAATACATTTCAAGGTTTTGGCAACCAGGCGCCCACCTGGATAACAAGGGAATACATTTTAGGTTTTGGCAATCAGGCGCCCACCTGGATAACAAGGGAATACATTTCACGTTCAGCAATCAGGCGCCCACCTGGAGAACAAGGGAATACAGTTCAAGTTTTTGGCAATCAGGCGCCCACCTGGATAACAAGGGAATACATTTCAAGTTCAGCAATCAGGCGCCCACCTGGAGAAAAAGGGAATACATTTCAAGTTTTGGCAATCAGGCGCCCACATGGATAATAAGGGAATACATTTCAAGGTTTGGCAATCAGGCGCCCACTTGGAGAACAAGGGAATACGGTTCAAGTTTTTAGAAATCGGGCGCCCACCTGGATAACAAGGGAATACATTTCAAGGTTATGGAAATCAGGCGCCCACCTAGATAACAAGGGAATACATTTCAGGTTTTGGCAATCAGGCGCCTACCTAGATAACAAGGGAATACATTTCAAGTTCAGCAATCAGGCGCCCACCTGGATAACAAGGGAATACAGTTCATGTTTTTGGAAATCAGGCGCCCACCTGGATAACAAGGGAATATATTTCAAGGTTTTGGCAATCAGGCGCCCACCTGGATAACAAAGGAATACATTTCAAGTTTTGGCAATCAGGCCCCCACCTGGATAACAAGGGAATACATTTCAAGTTCAGCAATCAGGCGCCCACCTGGAGAATAAGGGAATACAATTCAAGTTTTGGGAAATCAGATGGCCACCTAGATAACAAGGGAATACATTTCAAGGTTTTGTCAATCAGGCGCTTACCTGGATAACAAGGGAATACATTTCGAGTTTTGGCAATCAGGCCCCCACCTGGACAACAAGGGAATACATTTCATGTTCAGCAATCAGGCGCTCACCTGGAGAACAAGGAAATACATTTCAAGTTTCAGCAAGCAGGCGCCCATCTGGATAACAAGGGAATATATTTCAAGTTTTGGAAATCAGGCGCCCACCTGGATAACAAGGGAACATAATTCAAGTTTTTGGCAATCAGGCGCCCACCTGGAGAACAAGGGAATACAGTTCAAGTTCAGCAATCAGGCGCCCACCTAAAGAACAAGGGAATACATTTCAAGTTTTAGCAATCAAGGGCCCGCCTGGAGAACGGAGGCATTTATTTCAAGTTTTAGCAATCAGGAGCCCGCCTGGAGAATAGAAGCATTTATTTTCAAGTTTTAGCAATCAAGAGCCCGCCTGGACAACAGAGGCATTTATTTTAATTTTTAGCAATCAGGAGCCCGCCTGTAGAACAGAAGCATTTATTTCAAGTTTTAGCAATCGGGAGCCCGTCTGGAGAACAGAGGCATTTATTTCAAGTTTCAGTAATCTAGAGCCTGCCTAGAGAATAGAGGCATTTATTTAAAGTTTTAGCAATCAGGAGCCCGCCTGGAGAACAAAGGAATTTATTTCATGTTTTATCAATCAGGCGCCCACCTGGAGAACAAGGGAATACATTTTAAGTTCATCAATCAGGCGCCCACCTGGAGAACAGAGGCATTTATTTCAAGTTTCAGCAATCAGGCGCCCACCTGGAGAACAAGGGAATACATTTTCAGTTCAGCAATCAGGCGCCCACCTAGAGAACAAGGGAAGTACAATTCAAGTTTTAGCTTTCAAATTTTTAGTAATATTTGGTAACCTGATGCGCCCAGCCACCAAACTGGGGCAGAAAAGCTTCTTTGTTTGTCTATTTTGTTGAAATCAGGCGCCCACCTGGAGAACAGAAGCATTTATTTCAAGTTTTAGCAATCAGGAGCCCGCCTGGTGAACAGAGGCATTTATTTCAAGTTTTAGCAATCAGGAGCCCGCCTGGAGAACAGAGGCATTTATTTCAAGTTTTAGCAATCAGGAGCCCGCCTGGAGAACAGAGGCATATATTTCAAGTTTTAGCAGTCAGGAGCCCGCCTGAAGAACAGAGGCATATATTTCAAATTTTTAGCGGTCAAGCATCACCTGGAGAAAGGGAAAACACTTCAGGATGTAATTCAAGTCAGCAACAAAAGAGGCTTGCGAAAAGAATGCGAGTCAACAGTCCACGATGATCAGCAGAATTTAGTCACAATCCAAAACAAAAAAATGGCAAAAGTGAATCCAAATGCAGAAGTAGAGAAAGATGTGAGTTGCTTAAGACATAATTGGAGTCACAAGCATGGTGTGGTGTCCGGGTTTGGTCTGAAAAGCTGAGGAAGAATGAATTAGCACCTGCAACTAGCAAGCGTCAAGGTTCAGATCTAAAGTCTGCATGAAGAACCATTCAAGACTCAAGATCAAGCTTCAGAAGACTTACAGATAGGAATCTTGTAACTCGTAGTTGACTGGCGTAGCTAGTCTTTTTCATGTTTTGATATTTGATGTAATAGCAGGACCGTGGACCGGAACCTCGGCAGAATGGCACCTCGACTGGCTCTCCACCTCGGCATACTCCATCATCTCACTCACTTCTGAACTACACGTGACCTGATTCCTTTATAGCCAAGGATATGTAGGCAGCTCAGATACCAGGGCTCGATCACATTCCCCTTTTCTCAGTGTTAGTCTCCCTAAATAAGGGTCGGGTCAAAAAACCTGTCTAGTCGTTCTTTGTCCGAAAACTCTTCGCGTTTCCAGTCAAAGAGGCCCAGCTGTAGACATGTGATTTTTGATCCTCCCCAAGTTTTTTTATATTTTAGCGTAAATATTTAGTTTAGGTTTAGTATCTCTCTCTTTACCTTATTTTATCTTAAGCTAGTTGATATTTTGTCTAGTTAGTTTTATTTTTGAAAAATATACAAAAATAGTCTTGGCATTTTATTTTCAAAAAAAAAGAGAAGAAGAAAAGTTAAAAAATATTTTACATTTTAGTATATATTGAGTAGTATTTAAATGTCATTAATATAGTAATTATTTGTCTTCTATAAAAATTTTTATTATCTTAAATATACTAGTATCTTTTTAAAGCTATTTTAATTCATCTTTAGAATAAAGAAAAGAAATGAAGAAAAACAAAATCCAAAAAGACATGGTCCAACCTAATTACCTTTAGCACATTCTTTCAAATCCATTAGCCCATTTAAGTGCAAAATTTAATCCTAGCCATCCGCCATCTATTTTCTTCTAATCCAATGGCCATCATCCTTTCCATCTCTATATAAAATACCCAATTATAGAAACCCTACCCCAAGTTTTCAATTCCTAGACTCTAACTCTAAGCAAAAAACGGCGGATTCCAATCCCTAAAAGCTAAGAACGGACCCTTCAATTTTGGTTTTATCTCTTCTCTTTCACTTGGCCAGACAATTAAGATAAAGAGAACCAAAAGCTCTCACCTCTCATTGTTTCGAAGTGTTGCTTCCTCTTTTCACTCAAATGGTGGTCGCCACCGTCGTCTTCTCCGGCGAGATGGGGGCTGGTAGCCATGCTTAGTCATTGACCACCTCTCTCTCCTTACTTATCCCAACTCTCACACCATAGCCTAAAACAGTGCCTCGGCTGTGGCAAAAATAGTTCAAAACGACCACCTTCCACTCCATTTTTGACGGCAGGTATCCAGCTGAAGAACACCATGTAAACTAGTTGAAAATCACTCTTATACCTGCTGAAAAACACCATGAAAAGAAACTCCAAAATAACTCCAGTAGTCGAGGTTTAGCTAAGGTCGTTCGAGGTTGCCGTTCGAGTTTTCGGTCAAAGCGTCCAAGCCATTTTTGTCGTTCGCCGCTCAAGTTTGTCGGCTTTACACTACTGTAAATCCCACTGGGAGTTGTCTACTAGATCAAGTCATGGAAAATTATTTGGCTTAAAAGTTTTGTTGTTTGCTTCTGAGAATGAGAAATTTTGATGACACTGGAATGAAAAGTTTTGATGCTTTGGCTATGGAATCTACGTTATCAGTTGAATCGAGGTTCACTTGCCTGTTCAAGATTTCGTACTAGTTCGTGTTTGAGATTTCCGTCTGATTTGAAGTCCAGTCATAGCTGCGGGTCACTTCTATCAGTGTAACTGCTGTTTCTTCTAAAAATATTTGAAGGCAATTTCAGGTTTATTCCCTCGCCTACCATTCCTTTTATTTTTGGTGTGATTGAAATATAACAAAATCCATTAAAATGGGTTTGAGCCTCACGGGTTAAAGGGATATGAAATTCTTAGCTTATATTAGAATTTAAAAGTAGTAAGTTCCATAAATCAGCGTCATGAAGTGTTTGCAGTATCTTAATTAAGAGTTTTTCTTGTTTTGCATTCAAGTGGGATATGGCATGATTTCTTATGATTATATCTTTTCATGTTTTATTACATTTGGTACGAATATTTGATTGTTTCGCATTCACGCACCACTCTTCATCTTACATTGAGGATTTGTTCTCTTAATATTATTATTGGTTCTGTGGCCCTGAATGAATTAAATCAATTGTATTAAAGAGCTATAGTGTGGATTTGGACGCCAGTTCATGAATTAAAAGAATGGCAGAAGTTGGCATCTTGTAACTTGATTGGTTCTAAGGGTTCAAACACTAAAAATGAGCAATTTCTTAACTCTCGTAGTTTGTTTTAAGCGTGTTTAATTAAATAAATTTTTATAGCTGTGGGTATGGTTCCCGTGACGTAGTTGTGATACTTAATCCCTAATTAGTTAGATATGAATATCCGTAGTTAGTTAAGTTGAATGCTTTTCACTTAGAATTCGAGGCGTGCCATTTAGCAAATTTCATGGCCCTCGCAAAGTTAATAACGCGTAATTGCTTTTAGGCCCGTCATTTAATATTTTTACTTTCTTAAACTCGGGTGCACATTTATATGACCCAAATCCAAATCCCAACGAAGTTAAAATATGTCAAAAATTGCGGGTGCATTTACGTGACGTGGTTCGAGATGTGTTTTAATGAAGTTGCGATCTACTTTTAAAAAAATATGAATAAAAGCGGTTAAAAAGTTAAGATTTGCACATAGGTTCATAATTGTATAAAACCAGATAATTAAGCCAGATATGACAGTTGAGCAACCGTGCTAGAACCAGGAAACTGGGAATGCCTAACACCTTCTCCTGGGTTAACAGAATTCCTTACTTAGATTTCTGGTTCGCGGACTGTTAAACAGAGTCGTTCATTTCCTCGATTCGGGATTCAACCGGTGACTTGGAAAACCATTAATTTCCCAAGTGGCGACTCTGAATCTTTTAAATAAATTCTGTTCGATTGTCACTTCAAGTTGGAAATAACATTCTTTATTATACCCTTCACGGGGTGTAGTAGGAAACATGAGGTGTGACAATATGTGATCACGGCATCTAAGGCCACTGCATCTGGAATGGCTAGGAAAGCATAGAATCTAGTTGTAGTTCCACCTACCTGGCCTGCACCTGCCTGGCCTCTACCTCTAAGACGACCCATACCCACCTGCCCTCGGCCTTTGGGCGGACGGAAAGTTGGTACAGCTACTGGTGCAGTATTATAGGGTGACAACCCTACTGAACTGGCTTGCCCCGAAGCTTAGGGTAGAACTCTTGCACGTGGCTGAAATCCCCGCACTCGAAATAACCTCTATGTACGAAGGGCTGGTGACCTGAAGTCTATACCTGATGGCGTGAATACCCACTAGAGGTACCCTGAATAGCTGGTGGGTGGTAGGAATCCTCTGGCATGACACTAAAATAAGGTCGAGCAGGAGCATCCCCCGGAGGCAACAGTGCTGGATATGGGGGCTTGCTAGGTTGATCCCTTATGAACTGGCCTCTACTACCAGCCGGGGCACCACTAAACTCTTTAGAATAACGGACTTGCTTGTATAGCAGCATCTGCTCTCAACTCCTCTGACGGTATCCCTTAATCCTCCGAGCTATCTCCATAACTAGTTGATAAAAAGTCCCTATCTCAAACTCTCGGGCCATTGTGGCCTGAATACCAGAGTGTAACCCCGCAACAAACCTTCGTACTCTCTTCGCCTCAGTAGAGAATGTCGCCTCATAATCGCTCAGTGACATTTGACCTTACTGGAGCTGCTTAAACTGAAATCCCAACTCTTCCATCCGGGAGGGTGGAATATACCTGTCCAAGAAAAGACATGTAAATTGATCTCAAGTCAAGGGAGGAGAACCTTCTGGTCTGCCAAGAAGATGAGACTGGCTCCATCTATGGACCCCGCCATCCAATTGGAAAGTAGTAAAATCCACCCCTTGGACTCTAATATCCTCATGTTATGCAGTTTGTCCCTACACCGATCGATGAAGTCCTGGGGATCCTCATGTGGCTCACCCCCGAAGACAGGAGGCTATATCCTAGTCCATCTATCCAATCACTTCTATGGCTCGGTGGCCACAGCTAGTCTAGGCTCAGGTACGGTTGCTGCTACTAGCTGGGCCTCGCCTATGAGTGTCGACGCCCCCTTTTTCTATAAAAAAAAAAAGAAAAGGAAAGGAAATCGGGTTTACGACAGTTGGGAAGACAACTCTATTCCCGTTTGGGAATTGGGTTTTTGGGATTTGAAGAGTCGCCACCTAATGATTAAGTGCATTAGGACACTAAGGGAAAGAATTGAGATGAAGAACCAGAGCTTGGGTAAGGGCTAGAAATTATCTCGAGGGGAAGGTGTTAGGCACCCCTCAAGATCCACTAGTGTGGTTCCCAGCCATGTTACAATTGTGACTTTAAGCAAGCAAACATAAATAGACAAGCAAGAATTACAAATACAAGGGGGGTTTTCATATAATAGTTGCAAATAATTTGAAACTAAAGTGAAGTTAAAGAAGCTGAAATTCTACATAGAAAGTAGTTTTAAAATTCAGAATAAACGAGTGAAGAGGGAAAAATCTTACATAATTGCTGGAAGTAGCAGTTAAAGAAGCTGAAATTTGAGAAAAAGTAGTTTTCGAAGTAAAATAAACAAATAAAGGGAGAGGGGTCCAGCGTTTATAAATAATATGGATCACCCCACACAACACCCGGTAACCGTTTATACACGTGGTGTTATCGCGTGGTCATCATATCTATATTCTACCCTCCCCACCCCGTTAAGGTATTAAAGCGCGTAATGTCTCGTTACTTATTGCATGCTAGTATCCATCCCAATCCTATCAGTCCCGGAGGCATTTGGACTACTAGTCCTAAAGGGAGAGGGGTTTGGGGCCTTTTGGAAGTTTTCAAATGACAAAATACTAAGGCGTCAATCAAAACACATAAGGCAAGTAAAGGGGAAAGCAAATAAGCAAGTAGAGCTTAAATAAGCCACCTTAAATCAGATAAAGCCATAGATTTTAGCATGTCTTGCACGTACTGGTTTGATCTTAAATTAGATAAAGCGACGAGCGGACTGGTTCAATACATATTTTTAGACGGGAAGTCTGCATTAGGCTCGCTCGAATATAGTTGTCTAAAACTAATCTAATTGAATAATTAATCCTTGATCTAAGTCTTGGATAAAACTGCTAATTTTAAAACACAAACTGATTATAAAGCAAAGTTATAGAGTAAAAGGAGTTTTAGAAAAATAATGTACTGCTTTTTTTTAAAAAAAATTAACAAAAAAAATAAGTGAACTTCTGAGGACATGCAGACTAATTGGAAGACGAGTTTCACAAGTCTTTAATGGGTTTCTGAAAAATACAGATTCATTTAGAAAAGATCCGTTACTTTACGAGCTTCAGTAAATACTAATTTCAAAAGGTGAATGCTATTTTGAATGAATGAAACGGCTCATATTCAAAGTTCCTATAGGCATGCTCTCTATGCGTTAACTGATTTAGACCTTTTAAATATGGGTACTGCAGACATGGTATCTATATGAGATTTTGTTGTTAAGCCTAATTGTTTGCCTAATGACATTATTATATGCAAAAATGCCAATCCCTATAGGCATGATATCTATATGCTTAGTTGCAGAAATCAAATGTTAAATCCTATAGACATGCTTTCTACGTGTGAAGTTGCACAAATCAGAAATAAATCCCTATAGGCATATTTTCTACCCTTAGTGCATAAAAGTAAACTCCCTACCTTTTTTACTAAATCCCCATGAGTATATAAAAATTATTACAGACCAAAAGAAATAAAACTAAAATTAAAAATACATAAGGAATTATCAGCTACATTCAAAGAGCCGAATTCAGACTTAGTGTCTAATAATATGAGATTGAGCCACTTCCAAGATCCAGATTTCCAAAGCCTTCTCTTATCTAAGGTGTTTCAGAGATCCAAGGGGTTTCAGGAACCCTAGGCAGTGCTTACACCCATGATGTTAATCAGAATGAGTTATAGTGCAGTGTGGAAGGGCCAGCCTTCAAGTGTCCAAGTTCAGAGGGAGCTCAGGGGTCCCAAGGCAAGGTTCACAAGAGAGGGGCAGAATTTAAGCTCTAAGAATGAGTGCAAGTGCAATAGAGAGGGGTAAGGAGTGCCAAGGTAGGCAAGAAAATAACCATGTATCAATTAGAATCAATCAATAGCAGAAATTTCTTTAATTAAGGAGTTCAAATTTGAACGGTAAAGAGCAAAAGTTGTTTAAATAAAGAGATCAAGTAAATATATTGTGCATAGCATACAAATAAGGGGTAAGTACATAGGGGTTTTAATTAAGGAAAGAAAATTTAAAATACACGGTTAAGTAAAGAAGGCAAGAACAAAGTAAATCAATTAGTACATAGTAAATCAGGGAATCGGGGATTCAAAATCACTAATGAACCAAGTCAAAAATAGGGGAATCGAAAGGTTAAAGAGAGTCTTAAAATTAAACAAGGAAAGAATCAATCAGGCTTACACAAGGAAGTCTGAAATCAGTCCCAAAATTGAATGTTATTCTAGAGGGACAACCAGTGTATATAAAGAATGCACAACATTGGGCGTGTGAGGTTAAATCATGGCAAAAAGAAATAGTAGTGCTAACGAAACATGATAGTCGTATAGGCTAATCTAGTAACAGGGAGAAGGGGGTATCAGAAGCATGCTAAAGAGTCAAGTAAACAAGGTCTTATAGAGTTTAGCAAAAAGTCAGAACCACATGGAGCAACAAAGACGAAACAACTTCAGAAACTCAGATATTAGGGTTTTGAAACCAAGCAAGTTTAGAGATGAGAAGCACACAAAGCACGTAACAAGTGGCCTCAAAACTCAAATAAAACCCAAATTCTAGGGTTTTTACCATTAATCGAGTCTAGAGACGAAAACGAGCAAGTTAGGCAGAAATACTAACGCAATAAGTTCAGAAAACTCAAAGGGACTGAGACCTTAAACATGTATTTCCCAGAAAACTTCATGAAAACATAATAAAAGAAAAATCATGCAAAATACAGTAGGGGAAATCATAACAACAAGGTAGAAAAAAACACATAAGAATCACATTAGAGCATGTAAAATCAAAGAGACCCTAAGTCGGAGAAGATGAAAGGTTTGAAAGCAAACTTTTGAAAGAAACTTTCACTACAAAAAACGTGCCTAATTGCGGGGGTTATTTTAAGGTTTGCAACGGTTTAAAACCTCCACAATATGTTATTGCGGCAGTCGTTAAAACCCCCACAATAAGGGTCGCCGTAATCGATTTGCGGCAGTTTTTTGCTGACCGCCAGAACTAAGTAGCGGAGGTTACTTCGCGGCGGTTGACCCCCGTAGATCTCAAAGTTAAATCTTTATAAAATAAATTTCAGTTGCGAATCGCTGTGGTTTTAAACCTTCGCAATATATATATATATATATATATATATATATATATATATATATATATATATATATATATATATATATATATATATATATTGCATTTATTTAAAGCTCCTGTTAGTCATAACCTCAATAATTACATCATAATCAAAGCTAAAAAATTATTTTAAATTAAAAAAAGATATCGATACATATCATAAAATCACAAAACGTTATCATAAAATATCATTAGTCTTTAAAACTAAATTGTCAACATTAAGTAGCATCACTCAAAAACTGTTTTAAACACAAAACATTCACTCTAACATTCTAACATTTGCTTCAACAACACAATTACATCATCACAATTAAATATCTAAAAGCATTTGCAATGAAATCAACGGTTTCCACTAGAATTACTATCACCGCATGATCTTCTTGCGTCCATTGGTGAAAGGGGTCCACTGTCCGCATCACTTGGCTGCATAAAAAAAAATAAAGTATAAAAATCATGCCAGAATCAGAAATTACAGTAACTCTAGGTTCTACTAAATACTGTAAGCAAATAAGTGTAACTCTTCAAGCTTCCTTTGTACTTAAAACTCAAATTTAGATCAACATTGCACCTTTTTTTTATTGGTAGGAGAAAAAAGATGTTTGTGCATCCCATTAGAAAGTGAGACTAATTCATGCTAGAATCAGAAAGAAAAATATAATAGAGAGAGGAGTCATACAAAGAAAACAAATACAACATACAAGAATAGTACTAATCTAAGCCACTTTATCTTTGCAAATAGACAAATTAAAGTGAAAAAATTGAAGAACTTTACTTACCGTTGTAGGAGAAACCATCGAAGGAGAAGCAAAGAACCCCGCAAAATATTCTAGTATAGTCCCTTCTTTCATTATCATATATGCCTTGAAAGCGTTCATCATTTGATTGTGGGCATTTCTCATTTGATTATGGTTATGTTGACATTGGGACGAACATGGACCTTCAGTACTTGAATAACTTGTACCACCAAAACGAGGTCTTACTTGCTTAAAAACTCTACTAGGGACAGGGCCTAATCCCAATCACCTCACCCTTCCAGAGTGCTTTTTTCCTAGCACCTTACCAACGACATCATTTGGCAAAATTTGAGACTCATCTATGATGCTTTGGCTCAAAGCTAACTCAATTTTTTCCTACGCATACAAAACTCATTGTCACAACTAAACCAACAGGAATGCATTTGTCTAGTGTCAAAATATACATATCTTAATCCACAGAATTGCAAAAATAATTTCATCAGTCGATATCCTTGCTAAGCACTTGATTACATGTTTTACGCAAAGCTATCTTCATTGCTTTTCTAATACTTATGACTTCACCGATTAAATCGAGAATAATTATCATAGAGCATCGAATAAGAGGTATCTATATGCTTTCAAGTGAATAAGAGGTTATCTATATGTCTCTACATCAAGTCCTGATTCTGAAAAAAATAAAATTATATCTTTGTCTTGTGGCCAGTATTTAGACATAGTCCAGAAATTATAATAAGCATCAAGTTAGACAATCATATGAGACTTGTTGTCCATGGCAAGATAGATAAGGTCTGAAGGGACATTCTTTTTTCTTAATCAACAACCTAGCCAGAAGTTTCTAGGTGGATTCAAAAGTTGAAATGCACTGCCGTGCTTTTGCTAGCTTAGAGCAAACATACTCCTCCTTATCACACAGGTGCAATAGTAGCAATATAGAGGTATATACGGGTTGCAGTAGCAGCAATATAAAGATATAAGACCACTGAACTACAAACAAATAAGTTGCAAGAATGCAGGACACTGAAATAGGTAGTCTGTAACTCAGTATTAGATTCTTCATCAGCGCGTGAGCTCTTCTTCTTCGTCTTATTGATTAATGTGTGTATGTCATTGGAACTCAAGCGTTTCATGATTAATTTATGCAGGAAGACAATATCTGGTACATCATATATTCAAGAGATGTATGAGCAAGTTGTTACTTTACATGTGAGTCCTCTCGTCTATATGTTTAAGAAGTAGATGAAACTTAGATTCTTTTGATCTAATACTAACATTTCCTTTTCCTCTCATTTAAGGGATCTGCGAAGAATTTGCCTCCATCTTGCACGTCTGCAATGGAACCAAGTCTGGTATGTAAGAGTTTATATTTTTTGAAACAAAAACATTTTCCTAATGTTATTTTCCCTCAAATTATATAACACTAGTTTCCTTAATGGTGGTACAAATCAAAATATACATAGCAAGCAGAAGAAAGCTCCTCTAACAGTATTGGCAAATTACTTCAACAAAGTTCCACTGGAATCTTGTCTATTTCCACCACTAAAATACACTTATACATGAAACACACACACACACATAAAGAAAGCTCTAAAACGTCCAAACTTCAAGGCAAATATTAATATCAAAAAGAGAAATAAATTGCCAATAATTTGGTATCACTCCTCTGTCCTCTCTCCCCAACAAAGTTTAAGACAATATAGTCCACCACATCTATTTTTTAAGATAAGCTAAGAATTCACAAAAACTTACGCATATTTCTTTTGCTTCTTCATTAACATATACTCCATCTTGATTCTTATGAGTAGCAATGTATATTTGTGCTCGTCCAGGCATTTGTCCAGTCTGAGCCATCTATAAATAATAAATCAAATCATAATTAGTTACTACTTAGAAATAATTACATAGTAAGTTAATTTACTTACCATTTCAGCCCTTCTCGTAGCGTTGGCTTTGGAACCACCTGTGTGTGGAACCGTCTGTTTTTTCCTATTTTCAGTATTTCTTTTATGCATTTCCTTATAAAAATATACTTGAAACTCAATTAGAAGAACAAACAATAATCTAATTATAAAGTCTAGCAGAAGCAGTTGCATAAGTACCTTTGTTGAATCTTTATATTGGTAATCAACAAAAGAAATCCATTGATCCGGCGGAATTCCTTATGGCACATTATAGATAATCTCAGCTCTACTTTTAAGTGGGTCTTCAGATGCACTCCACAAGTTAAGCCTATTTACAGCCCATTTCTTTCCAATAGATTTATAAACATGTTGCCGTGCAACTGACTCGGTTGTCTTAAAGAAGAACTTGGTCTTCAAGAATAAAATACTGGTTAGCATGTCTATTAATTGCAAGTATAAAATTCAAAGACAAAATAGAGATATAGTTGTCTTTCTCCAAAAAAAAACAACTATATAGTTCTAAGAATGTATAGCTTATACCTTTATAATTTGGTCGAAGACGCGGTTGAAGGATGAGATAGGTAAACTCGACCATTTCTCACAGTGGATAGGAAATAAAGCGCAGTCACATGCTAAAATTCCACAAAAGCCTAAAAGAAGGCCGCATGCATCTCCAAATAGTTCATCCAGGTTATCAAAATTAACCACAATACGTTCTTCGTGCGTTAAATTTAGCACTTCGTTAACTTTCACTTTGAGTTTCTTGATACTTTCTGCTGAATCTGTATAACAAAAGTGATCAGCAATCCATGAGAGAGACGAACAAACTAAAACAAGAAACTTCTGATGCTTTAGACATGTTTTTCTTTTTGGAAAGAAGGATACAAGAATCAAAATAGGGCTCGATCATGTGCTACATCCTTCTGATACATCCTTTCCCTCTAGCATCCATGTTTGATGATAAGTCATGTGCTACTAAAAACTACAGCAAAGGAATGGGATTTTCTATCCAAGCTACTGACCCTCTTTCTTTTCTTTTACAAATCAAAAGAATTTATTAAAAGAACATCAAGATCACAATAACTTCACAAAAGAAGTTCAGCTGCACTGCATATTAAATCTTCCAAAACTCGAACAAACTATCTATAAGTAGGTACGGTCGTTGTGCACCAAAAGTATAAGAGGATCAAAATAGAATTTTTCACTCTTCACACAAGGCTCTCAACTCTTCAAAAGTTCCTTATTCCTTCCTCTTCAACTTTACAAAAAAAGAATAGGTCAAACACGAGGGAAGAAAATATTAAGCTCTCGAAATGCAAGAAGAGAAAGAGATAGATGAGAACAAGTCTGGTGCTCACAAAATAGCAGGAATGAAGATGAAGGGAAATAGATGAAATCAATCAGCTGTTAGCTGTTTTAGAACCCTTCAAACTGCTCACAAAATAGCAGGTCTGGTGCTCACAAAATAGCACCTTCAGTTGTTTTTTCCATGTCTTACTTTTAAATAAAGAAAGGCATTGAAATATAATCTCTAGACACTTAAAGTACCAAGATTTCTTCTTACTGTTTTTCCTTATATTGCTTTGAATAGCCCCTTGCCAGGGAAAAAATAGGAACCTACTGATCTAAATATTTAGATATATGTACAGAACTAAGACTAATACAGCTATACACAGAATTCACGTTAACATACTTGCATCCTGAAAAAAGAAATTCAAGGAAAGATCAAGAACAACAAATAACATTACTGATTGAAGAAAACCAAAGTAGAGTATGAAAAGAGAGAACATGCCTTTCTTGATGAGTACTGCAATAGCATCACAAAATTGAAAGTAACCAACTTTCACGTATGGTTTGAAGGGACTTAGAAGGGACTGCTGAATATATACTAATAGTCAAAAGTATTTACCTATTGCTTCTACAGTCCAATGGCTCCTAGAACGCTTTCTAGATGAGGCCTGAACTGTTGGACCTCGCTGTGATGAGTCCTGATCTGTTGGAGTCGAGTGAACTGACCGAGATGGCTGTGATGCAGTTTGATCCATTGGAGCTGGATGGGATGTTGAATGAACTGATTAAGATGGTTGTGATGCCGGCCAAAAAGTTGGAGCCGCCTGCAATGTGGGCTGAAATGATGGGGCCAGATGTGTTTTGGCCAAAAGATCAGAACGTTTTCTAGATAAGGCCTAAACTGTTGGACCTCGCTGTGATGATTCCTGATCTATTGGAGTCGAGTGAACTGACCGAGATGGCTATGATGCGGCCTGATCCATTGGAGCTGGATGGGATGTTGAGTAAACTGATTGAGACAGCTGTGATGCCGGCTGAAATGTTGGAGCCGCCGGCGATGTGGGCTGAAATGATGGGGCCAGATGTGTTGTGGCCAAAAGATCAGAACACTTTATAGATAAGGCCTGAACTGTTGGACCTCGCTGTGATGAGTCCTGATCTATTGGAGCCGAGTGAACTGACCGATATGGCTGTGATGCGGCCTGATCCATTGGACCTGGATGGGATGTTGAGTGAACTGATTGAGACGGCTGTGATGCCGGCTGATACGTTGGAGCCGCTTGCGATGTGGGCTGAAATGATGGGGCCAGATGTGTTGTGGCCAAAATTGCCGTGGTCGGATGTGTTGGCATGTATGGCGTTGATTGAAGAAAAGAAGGTGTTGATTCAGTATCTTTTGAAGTAGATACTGACTTATCTGAATTTTTCTTTTTCAGCAAATGCTTGAACCTTGGCATATCTGCAATTCCCTAAAGACTACTCACACAAGAAGGCTACCTCAATATTAGCAAATACAACAACACCATGAAGGATTGCATAGTCTATAAGGATCAAATTGCATACCACAATGCCAAGTTAAAAAAATATAGCTCATAAAAATAGTAGTAACTGAGAAATATAAAAAATAAGAATCCAATATGGTTAAAAAGTAAACATTCAAAGAAATGTTTGAACATGTTAGATCCACATTATAATAGCTTATCAAACACGTACCGAATTCAACACAAAACCCGAGCAACAAACAATCAGAAAACTTTCATCATAAAGAATAAATATCACTTTTTTAGCCAAAAGATCGTAGGTTTTGAAGAAAAAAACACTAATCAAACTATCCTAATCAAGAAAAAAAAGATTGTCCAAATTCTTGTTGCAATTGCAATTTGGATATTTTATTATATCTATTCAGTCATATGCTCCTCTATTGCAATTTGGATATTCTCGTAATCAATATAAAATAAATGTCCAAATTCTTGTTGTTGGTATGGCTCATTCTTGCATATTTCTTCTTCATCAACCTCTCCCATATCAAACAAATCTCTTGGCTTTAGATGTACAGCCACACTCCATACTTTATCAGTTTCATCATCAACATAGTAGACCATATTTGCTTGTGATGCTTCAATATATGGATCATCATCCTCACGATCACCAGTGTGGATCAATTTAGAGAAGTTGACACTGTTAAACTTCCAAGCATCTATTTTGAACCCTTTGTTTCGAGTAGTGTCGGCCCACTGGCATTTAAAGAGAACAACCTTGAACCGGCCATTATAATTAAGCTCAATAATATCTTCCAACTTCCCATAATATGGCAGGTCTGCTTGTCTTGCATATCTATTTGCACTAGATGCAACACAGGAAGTGTCAGAGATAAGAAAAACTCCACTATTTTGAGTTTTCAATCCTTTTTCTCTAGACAAAGTCCGAAATTTGAATCCATTAATGTTATAAGCATTGAATCTTCTTGCATGTTGTGCTGGACCTTGTGCTAAGAACTTGATATCATCAGAGATAGTGTCTGCTATATCTGGATTCCTAATCTAAATAAATAATATATTTCTATTAGAAATTACAAATTGATACAAGAAAGCTTAGGAAACCAATTAGGAAACATTTTAAATATCATTCACTCACTCGCATAGGAAACCAATCAGGGAACTCTTTACTAACCCCCCTCTCTACCTCTGTTGGTGAAAGTCTTCGACCTCTACTTCTTCTGATGTGATGTCTAAATTCACTACAAAGGTGTTATATGAATCAATTTTAATCCAATTACTCTAAATGTTTCTTATAAATCAAATAAAATCAAATTTCTTACTCAATAAATGGCTTTACTGTTGCGCAATTAATTAACACATATCGATGAGCTTGAGTTTTCTCCAAAAGAGTCAATGGTTCAGTTGTGGAACCTCCAACGGGTTTATCTTGTTGAGGGAACATAGATGACACTTAGGAAGCCTTATTATGATTTGGTTCATCATTTACACGTGTAGGTCGATTTAACCTTGACTCAATTCCCTCAAAATAACGAGAATAAAGAGTTAGAGCTTCTTCAACTATGTAACCTTCAGCTATAGAACCTTCTGGTTGTGATTTATTTCCTACAAGGGACTTGAAATGACCTAATAATCTATAGCCACAATAATAAAGTGTTAGAAGAAGCATTTACATTCAAATACTATTACAAGATCTATTAAAATAATTTTGAATAAGAAATATTTTACCTTTCAACAAAATACATCCACAGATAATGTACCGGGCCACCTTGTATTACTTTATCCACTAGATGAACAGTTAGATGAACCATTACAGTAAAACATGATGGAGGGAATAACATCTCTAGATGGTAAAGAGTTTCCAAAATCCGATTTTGTAGCTTTTCTAGGTCCGAGAAGCTTAAGCTTTTCAGACAAAGATGCCTAAAAAAGGAGGAAAGCTCTACCAACGTTGCAACAACCTGGTTCGGAAGCACATTGCGGATTGCTATTGGTAACAATTGTTCCATAAGGATGTGACAATCATGACTTTTTAATCCAAAAATTCTTTTCTGATCCAAATAAATACAACGAGATATATTACTTGAATAACCATCCGGCACTGAGATATTCTTTAAAGTCTTTAGGAAGGCCAGTTTCTTCTCCTTTGGAATTGTAAATGCACCAAGCCTACACTCATCATTCTCATCCAGCCAAAGATCACACCTTATACCCTTATCTGTAGATCTCTTCGAGCCTTAACATGATCCTTTGATTTTTCTTTATCATTTAGCAAAGAGTATATAATATTATCAAACACATTCTTTTCAATATGCATAACATCTAAATTATGGCGCAATGAGTTAGACTTCCAATATGGAAGATCAAAGAATATGCTTTTTTTCTCCATTGTTGAGTTACACCTTCTCCAACACTCTTTTTCCTATTTCTTTTCCTTTTATCATTCAATTCTGTTTGTCTTCCAAATATGACATTGATATCTTTCACTTGTTGCAAAATGTCTGATCCTGATAACTTCTTTGGAGGGGTCCTCTCTTCAACATTTCCATCAAAACGATGTCTCATCATTCTAAATTTATGATTTCTTCCCAAAAACCGACGATGGCCAATAAAACACCACTTTCTACTATGACAAAGTCGACAAGGTTCTGCTCAAAATTACAAGAGGGGCAAGCAAGACCAGTATATGTATTCCAACCAGATAAGATATCAAGTCCAGAAAAGTCGCTAACTGTCCACATAAAAGCTGCTCGCATTCTAAACATTTCATCCTTTGATGAATCAAAAGTGTCCACGCCTTCACTCCACAACTCATTCAACTCCTTAATAAGGGGTTGTAGGTATACATCTATATTATTCCCTGCCGTACGTGGACCTGGAATAATCATTGAGAGGATAAAATTTGGTTGCTTCATACACAACCAAGGAGGAAGGTTATATGGAACCAAAACTACAGTCCAAATGCTATAATTAGTATTCATTGTCTCAAAAGGATTGAAACCATCACTAGCCAGGCCTAATCGAATATTTCGAGGATCGGAAGCAAATGTAGGAAAAGTTGTATTAAACCTCTTCCATGCCTCACCATCTCTAGGATGTCTTATGGTTCCATCTTTGTTACCATCCTCTGCATGCCATCTCATATGCTTTGCAATCTTAGAGCAAATGTATAATCTTTGTAATCTTGGTTTTAATGGAAAGTAGCGCAAAATTTTTGCAGGCTTCTTCTTTTTCTTCTTCTTTTGTTTCTTACTTGTAGTTGGTTCACGGTCTTTACTGCTTTCCTTCTCGGGCCTCCATCTTGAAGTGTGACAATACTTGCATGCTTTTGCATTAACATCATCCTCCCAGTATAATATGCAATCATTTGGACAAGCATCTATCTTGATATAATCAAGACACAACTTACTGATGGTCTTCTTGGATTCATAAAAAGAATGAGGAATCTTTGCAAATTTAAATGCATCTCTGAGTAGATCTAGTATCATAGTCATTCCCTTGTAACTTAACCCAGACAAATACTTTATGTGATAAAGCTTTAACAAAAATTCCAACTTTGAGTACTTAGACCCATCATATAATTCTTGACGTCCATCTGTAAGCAACTTAAAAAAATTTTTGTTACTTGAAGTGGGCATATCATGTATCATTTCTTCTTCTCCAACTACTTTTGACGGACCTACATCAACACCCTCGTACCTTAAGCCCCCTAATGCTTCATTAATGAACAATTCTACATGATTTTCAATGGGTGGTGCATCTTGAATGACCTCCATATTTTCAAAATTATGCAATACATTCATTTCCCCATGCATAACCCAAGTGATAATTTTGAGGGAACGGCTTATCGATCAAATGATCAAACACTATATTTCTAGTCTGCCACTTCCTATAACCATATTTAGGACATGGACATTTTATTTTATCTCCTACAGCTCCATTGTTAAATGCAAACTCTAGAAATTGATTCAAACCAAGCAGATACCTTGGTGTGTTCCTTGGCATTCCAATCCAAGATTTATCCATTGAAAATTAGATTATTGTGCAATAATATTACCTATAAGATTTCATGAGCAAGAAAATTAGTAGCCTATTAGCATAAGTTAATAGAACTGAAAATGAAAAAATTAGTTAATTCTAATAGAGAACATACATAACCAAATATCTTAAGAAAAGATAATTGTGGTTTTCACGAAGCACCGGTAGATTTGAGATTGAGAAACAAAGTAAATAAATTTACAATTCTTCTACTTATTATAATCTCTCTTCATTCTTCTAGTTTGTTTTAGAGGATTTTAGGATAAGAAGTAAGTAAATTTCAATAGTGATGGGGAGAAAGGCGGCAATATAAAACTAAATACACTAGGTGCTAAAATGAAGGCCTTTTTTTATAAAAGGTACTACAATAAAGGTCAGAGAAATGAGATTAATGTCAAATATCATAAAAAAGTTTAACAATATTTAATGACTTTGCAAATTGGGTGCACTATGCTCCTGATATACGCAGTAACAAAAACAGCTTATGTTAAAAATAAAACCAAATAGAAAGACAAAAGATCTAACAAATGGAACATATCATATAATGAAAAGTTTAAGCTTGACGAGAAAGACCAATTATGAAAATTGACATGTATGGATTCATGATAGATCATGAGACCGAGGAAATATCGGGAGCTAATCACAGTATATACAAATGATTTTGAGAAGGAAAAAATAATAAAAGACATGAGACAAACCTATTTGCTGGGGTAATGAAATCTTTTCAGGAGGTTTAGCGAAGTCAGCGATATTTGCTATGCTGATGCCCCACTTGAAGGTCGGCCCAGAAATGAACTAGAAGAGCACAACGAGTGAATGAATCGACAAACAATGAAAATTGAAAAAACAAGCATACCAACTTGTTTGACCTTGATAGTCAAGCTTAAATGTGTATGAAATCAGATTTACCGAAATAATAGCTTTGTTTAATCACAAACCATGCTTCTGGTAGGATATCTTTCTGAGTTAATATTATCCTTTACTTTGTTTAGATGCTTTCAGAATTTACTTTAAATCCAAGAGATGTTGTTTATGAGCCAATAAATTGCACAATGTCATGTCTGTAACTTTATCAAAATTCCATCAAACTATGTTTATGAGATTTTAGGAAAATTTGCATTGATTATCTTAAAATCCTGGATATGGCTATATCAATGGGTAAATAGGTTTCATCAACTCCGATCCCTATTGGCTTAATCACTAATACTTCTATCTGTCTCTGTCCTTATGGTTAAAATTTGCACCAGTACTGTTGATTGTTGTCTTTGGACTTCAGATGCACCTTTAACATTTTTGAAGAAACTTATCGCTAATAATTGTACCCTATACTTGTGACCTTTTGCTTTAGTTTATTGCCATTAGTAGATTTGTGTTTGTTGTCCTATATTTTGAACTATTTGCTTACTCTTGCTTGCCATTAGTAGCTTCATGTGGATCCATTTCACCTTATGCGCAGAGCTCTTTTTAGCTGTGTCCAGGGTAAAAGATTCTAAGAAAATAATTGTGAAAGAAAATTTACCAAATTTTTGCTCAAACACCAAACCTTAGAATCGCAATACACCCATATAAATTCACATACAATATGGTGTAAAAATTTATATTTTCTGCTAATTCAACAAAGAAAAATCTCTAATGAATAGAGAAAATCCAAATCTAACATACAATATCCAAAAAAACAGCAAAAATAAAATTAAAGCCACATGAAATAGAAAACATACAAAAGTTACAGATTATACAAGCCCAAAAATGGGGAAGATGAAAGACCCATTTGTAGAAATAACATTGCACTAATCCAAAAATAGGGTAGAAGAACTTACTGTAATTGAAGATACTTGTCGATTACTATGCCCGAGTGAGTGATTGAGATGCCTTTGCCACTGCTATAGAGGGAAAACGTGAGGAAAATCAAAGAAAAAAAGAGGGGAAAACGAGGATTTGAGTTCAAATCTTACAAATGGAATGAGAAATTCACACAAAACTTTCAATTCTAAGAAAGATAAAGTAGAAAGAATCATCAAATTTGAGTTAATCTCTCAAAATTGAGACATTTACCTTGAATCGTGGAAAAACCTTAGTGAGAAGTGGCGGAGCTTTTGAGGTTTTATTATATTTGTATTTTTTTCAGAGAAAAAAATGAACAAAGCAAAAATAATCATGGGAAATATTAGCGCTCTATTTTTTTGCAGATGGCTTAGGTTTTGAGCTGCCGCTATTTGCTTATAATTTTGTCAGTTAAGTAAACCCCTGCTATTTAATGAAATTTATGGGTGTTGGAGATGACCCCTGTCACACCTCCTTTTTTAAACATTATACCCACAAGGGCGTAGAGGAGTTTTTTCCAATTTAGGGACAGTCGGAACGGGATTAATTATTTAAAATTTTCAGAGTCGCCACTTGAGAATATAATGGTGTCCCAAGTCACCGGTTTAATCCCGAACCGAGGAAAGTTTGACTCTGTTACAGTCTGCGAACTAGAAATCCGGATAAGGAATTCTGTTAATCCGGGAGAAGGTGTTAGGCACTCCCGAATTCCGTGGTTCTAGCACGGTCGCTCAACTGTTGTATTTGCTTTTATCTGATTTCAATTATATATTTCAATTATGTGCGTTAATGTTCCGCTTTTCAATTTTTAAAGAATTGCAACGTCGTGAAAATATATTCCTTAACCACACCGTACCAGTACGCCTGTGGTTCTAGATACATTTCGACTTCGTTGAGAGTAGGATTTGGGT
>MU674980.1:0-11943 GCA_026770625.1 Nicotiana glauca
CTCTATCCTTTCTAAAACTAAACAACTTCTATTTCGCTTTGCAAACACACGGGGCAAGTTCTAGATATCATATGCTAGCACATAATGCAAGTAATGCCTCTATCTTATTTTATTTTACCTTCTGATGTGTGAACAAAAAAATTAATGGTTATCTATGATCTTAGTTGACCAATTTAAATTCTTGATAGAAGTAATTATTATAAAATTTTCATAGATGTTGCGTTAAAAAAATTTCATGATCATGCAGTGAAATAGAAAGAGAAACATTCACTTGGTACTTTATCACTTTTGCATAACATAGATACAGATGAAGTATTTAAAACGAAAAATTAAAGTGAGTATTTCAATTTGTCTAATGTGCATGTCCTAGGTAATGTTGAAAGTAGTTTTAGCAACAGTCAAGTTTGTGTGTAGATAGTAGAATGATTTTACATTCCTCCATTAGGTGTAATAATAATTTCATGGAGATAAACCCTTTCTCCCTTTGTTGTAGATATCTGCTAAATTGAAAAATAAAGTGCACGGTATATGAAGCTTATTGCATTTTAATAATTATTGCAAGAAAACGTTAATTGCCATATTTCAAAAGGAATTCCTTATTTCAAAAATTTTCTTGAGATAATGAATTGGGAATTTTCAGGTGGCACAATTATCATGCTTGCAGGCATGGGCAGACACTATGATAGTGCTGCACCAAAAGTTAAGCGTTAGCAGGTATAGAGCTAACAATGGTTTTAAGCTCCTTTTGTTGGCTTGATGTTCAAACATGTAAACAATCTTTATTTGTCAGGTTAACAAAAGATGCTGGTTTCTGCTAGAATTTTAATAAAGTTATGTAGCACGAACAATTGAAAGCGGAGCATCCTTGTGGTAGCTAACATGTGGATTCATCTGGCCTAGGAGATTTTGGTTTTATGGTCGTAAATGTCTAGAAGGTATCAATAATGATATGTGTATAATGCATCCATTTATAAGTGCATCCAAACTTTTGAATAAATGTTAAAATTATACAATAAGTAGAGAACTGGCTTAAGTGTCTGCATCTCTCATTTAAATGATTACTGTTAAAATAAAATGATGTATAACTACGCATCTAGGGTTGTTCAAGTGAAAGATGCCTACTGCTTCCCGAACATTAGTGATAGTATTACCACACATCACTGGAAGAATTCATAAAGAAAGTCCTGTTGTTTATTTAGCGGGTTTATCAATCCATTTACTTTAACTCAGATGGCAGTTTCAACGATGAAATTATAGCTAGGGATACTTTTGCAAACGACCTCCTTCAAAACAAGCTGTTAAACGAGGAAGTTGGTTCAACACAATTCACATTTTCACAGCAAAAACTATGTTTGATAGTACGTCCTCTCTCGGTTTGCTAATCTCTCTGGTGTGCCTTTGCTTTTCAAATTTTGTCGTCAAATATAGTTTCTGTTATGCATTTCAAATTTTAAATCCAAGTAGTAGATGCTTCAGAGCTTAATTTTAATGTTTCTCAAATACATGATATAGTCTACTGGGCAAGACATTATGATCTTGTTTAAACTCGAGTATTGAAGTGAAAGTTCCTGATATATTGGTGTCCTAGGTCCCTTTTTATTGGTGGAGTTTTCCACATTATTTTTGCTTGAAATTTTGTTGATTTCTTCTTGTTTCTTTCTATAGCATTTTATAGTGAAGAAAACTTTGTAGTAGAGAGGGGCAGTTGTAATTGCTAAAAAGCTTTTGATTGTTTGCTACTACAACTCATCAAATCAGATGGGAGAATTAGTGTTCTCTTAGCTTCTCAAGTCAGATCTATAATTGATCCAAGATGTAATACTTCTTTCCTTTTATAAATGTAGATTAATTTGGCCACAAGGAAATCAAAGCTTGGATTCTTTTCTGCAGTGTCATCATTTTGTATCTTTTTTTTTGTTCATTATCACTTTGGATAAAAAAAATTGTCAAAGATAAAGCAATTCATGTGTTGGGCCCGTGCAATTAGTATTAGAATATTTGCTGAGTCAATTACTCATATGGTTACTTAATTATCACAAATTATCTGTTAAGTCACTTTTTTTTCGTTTGTAACAATAAAGTCATTGAACTATGTCAATTGCACTCAGAAGGTCACTGAACTAGATTTTTTAAATTTTGGATTGCCAAATAGTTATTTTAACCTCTAAATTATAAACATTTATCTTCTTTTATTTTCTTTTAAACTTTTAATATTATGATTTTTCTTTTTTAATTTATATTATGAACTTACCAATAGAATGAATAAATATTATTTATAAATTAAAAAATAAAAAATATTTAAGACTATAATGCTGGAATAATACAATAATGAGCATAGTAAAATAATTAATTAGAATAATTTGTTCATAATAATAATTTTAGTATTAACATGAAAAATTCAAAAATTTATTTATACATTTCAGAATGAAAGAAAATAAAGGTTGTAAAATATATATTCCATGCACGTAATATAAAAATAATTATTTAAATAAAGGTATTTTTATAATATACATTATATATTCTTGAAAATTATGCTCAATTATATTATATATATTCCATGCACGACTTAACATAGCATATTATACCATGTACACATAGTCCCCTACTTTCCAGTGACATAACTTTGTGTCATCGGAAAGTTAGTAGAAACATATAATATAATTGAGTATAATTTTCAAGAATATATAATGTATATTATAAAAATATATTTATTTAAATACTTATTTTTATATTATGTGTATGAAATATATATTTTGCAACCTTTTTTTTCTTTGTGCAAATAAATTTTTGAATATTGGTTGTAAATTCTAAATTTATTATTACTAATAAATTATTCTAAATAATTTTTTTATTATGCTCATTATTTTGTTATTCCATCATTATATATGCTTAAATACTTTTTATTTTTTAATTTATAAATAATATTATATTATTCTATAGGTAAGTCCATAATATAAATTAAAAAGGGAAAAATCATAATATTAAAAAGTAAATGTTTATAATTTAGAGGGTAAAATAGGTATTTGGAAATTCAAAATTTGAAAAATCTAGTTGAGTGACCTTCTGAGTGCAATAGGTATAGTTCAGTGACTTTGTTGTTATAAATAAAAGAAAAGTGACTTTAGGAGATAATTTAAGATAGTTGAATAACCATTTGAGTAATAGACTCAATATTTGCTTATCATTTAAAATCGCCTAAGCTCTTCGGCTTAATGAATTTCTGTGTGATACTGCAGAACTGACAAGGAAAAGCACAGAATATAAATTCACTTCCTGTGAAAATCAGGGCAATTGCATCTATACCCGTTTTTATATCACATTTTAACCTATGCCCGCTTTGCAAAAAAAATTACAAGGGTACCCGCTTTTTCGCATAACTTCAGCACACGGGCCTGAAGTAGCAAAGACAATCACACAAAATTTCAGCATTTTAGTAGTCGGGCCTGAAGTTCAGCTCTAGAGCTGAAGTTTTTGTCTTTGTAACCGGAAAACTTCAGCTCTAGAGCTTAAGTTTGCCAGTTATAAAATAAAAACTTCAGCTCTATAGCTGAAGTTCCTATGTTGTAACTAGGAAACTTCAGCTCTAGAGCTGAAGTTTATGTTTAGTAGCCCCAAAACTTCAGCTGTAGAGCTGAAGTTTTCAAGTTATAAAATAAAAACTTCAGCTCTAGAGCTGAAGTTTTTGTTTAGTAACCCGGAAACTTCAGCTCTCTAGAGCTGAAGTTTTTTAGTTATAAAGGGAAGCTGAAGTTTTTTAAAAAGTGGGTACGGATGCAAACAAAAAGACAAAGCGGCTACAGGTTAAAGAGGGGCGCCCAAATAGGGCGCCCCGTGCAATTTTTACGTGAAAATCGAAGTGAAATCACATGGCTGCAGAGGCAGATCAAAGAGTTATAGCCCGTTTGGTCAAGCTTCTAAAATTAGCTTATTTTGAGAAGTGCTTTTGTTAAAAGTATTTTTGTTAAAAGTTCTTTTGGTGAGAAGCAGTTTGTGTTTGGCTAATTAATTTGAAAAATACTTTTGAGCCGTAATAGTGTTTGGCCAAACTTTTGAAAACTGCTTTTAAATATATTTTTCTCAAAAATACTTTTCAGAAAAGTATTTTTGGAGAGAAACTACTTTTTTCTGCTTCTTCAAAATTACTTTTGTTTCTCCTCAAAAGTACATTTTTCCTTCCAAAAGCTTGGCCAAACAGTTCAATTTTAGGCCAAAAGTACTTTTGGCCCCAAAAAAAGCTTGGCCAAACAGGCTATTAAATTATGTGGGTTCAGCCTTGAAGATTCTTTGTATCGAGTCCGTTGTATTTTTAAAATTATAAGTTCAGACCTATCATTAATTGTAATTTTACACATACATCTATATTTCCTAATAAAAATATTAGGTTCAAATAAATCGGTGTGCTTTACAGCCGCCCCAAACTCTTGGGGAGACTTACTATGAATTCCTAAGAAGATGCTTTAAAAAATTGCTGTAACATTATTTTGTGATTCTTGCATTTTGAATTGGACATAAGGTGACTCCTGAGGTGTTGAATGGCTATAACTAGTTTTAGTAGATTCGTATCATTAATGTTACTGAAAATCTGAATCTGCTGACACCTACAATTCACTTTACTTTTCTATTTTCTTTCATTAGCCATTTCCCTCTATTTTTGCCCTAACTTTTTTTTTTTTTTTTACCTTTCTCACATATTTAATTTATTGGAATTGATCTTGAGAGACATTCGAAATGTTTGAGTTTTAACCACTAAGCTTTCTTATTGTACCAACATTCTTCCCCTCCATTGTTGTTTCTGATTGTAATATTCTTGGGCCGACATTGGAAAAATAGGACAACATAAAGTAAAAATTGCACGGGGCGCCCCTTTTTAACCTGTAGCCGTTTTGTTTTTTTGTTTGCATCCGTATCCATTTTTTAAAAACTTCAGCTTCCCTTTATAACTGGTAAACTTCAGCTCTAGAGCTGAAGTTTTCGGGTTACTAATCAAAAACTTCAGCTCTAGAGCTGAAGTTTTTATTTTATAACTGGGAAACTTCAGCTCTAGCTGAAGTTTTTATTTTATAACTGGCAAGCTGAAGTTTTTATTTTATAACTGGCAAACTTCAGCTCTAGAGCTGAAGTTTTTATTTTATAACTTGAAAACTTCAGCTCTAGAGCTGAAGTTTTTATTTTACTAAACAAAAATTTCAGTTCTAAAGCTGATGTTTTTATTTTTATAATTGGCAAACTTCAGCTCTAGAGCTGAAGTTTTCCGGTTACTAAACAAAAACTTATAAAATAAAACTTCAGCTCTAGAGCTGAAGTTTTCCGGTTACTAAACAAAAACTTATAAAATAAAACTTCAGCTCTAGAGCTGAAGTTTTCCTGTTACTAAACAAAAACTTATAAAATAAAATTTCAGCTCTAGAGCTGAAGTTTTGTGTAATTGCCTTTGCTACTTCAGTCCCGTGTGCTGAAGTTATGTGAAAAAGCGGGTACGCTTGCAATTTTTTTTTGCAAAGCGGACATAGGTTAAAATGTGGCACAAAAAGCGGGTATAGATGCAAATGTCCCCAACATAAAGGTCTTAAACTTTTGGCCCAGCTAAACAAAACCTTCAAAAGTTAATCTTTGTTGCCCATCGGGCATAAGTTTTATAGTCAAACTTCTCTATATATAATAGTCATTATCTATAACAGTAGTTCACGATAATTGTCAAGTTTGTTTTGGAACAGATTTCTCATGTTATGTTAAAAGATATGTTCTTTATAACAATACTTCACCATATCAATCAAAAACTATCGAAACAAATGAGTGTATGGGTCCAAATTTGACCAATGACAACCAGTGACGACCATTGATGAGCACGACAAATGACGGGTTTTCCCCGATTCGACGTCTTGAAAGAGACAACCTAAAGGCGGGTGAAAGACTGCATGACTCTTGTAATGGTGTAGGCCCATTAGGGAACATTAAGAATATTCCTTCGAAATTCCTTGTGCTTCGTCTTTTGCTGCTTAAGAATTTTTGATTCCTTGTATATAAAGGGGGCAATAACCTTGTAAAAAGGGGGTCTCCGAATGAAAAAAAGAGTATCATTTATATGAACAAGAATTCTTCATTTTTATCTATCTTTCACTTTAGAGATTATTACACTTAGCTAAGATTTAACCCTCCATCTTTGATTGATTTGCTGTAAAAGATTTTCATAACTTTTGAGTCAAACAATTTGGCGCCGTCCGTGGAGATTTCTATAGTTGAAATCGTAGTTTACATCTAGATCCTCGAGAGAAATAATCACTTCCCTTCAGCTTCATTAAAACCAACCATGGCGGGAAAGGGAGAAGCGAGGCTAAAAGCAGTATTGGATGTCACAAACAACCTCATGAGTTCCCTCAACGAAGCCGGTGGAGAAGACAACGAAAACACAACACTAAGTGTCACACCTGAGGGAGAGATCCCACCTCCCACGCACGGAGATCCAACAATCCTACGCGAAAGGGAAACCTCAACATCCGCAGCAGGAGAAACGCTGCCGGCTGTCAAAAAGCTACTAGAAGAATGGTTGACAAGTACCTTGAGCAACATGCTCTAGAACCCTCTCAGAGAGATACCGATGGCATGCCACCCGCGTAGACGAGCCAAACACTATACGAACAGGTAATTTCTGCACTGTCACTATTACAGGCAACGATGCACTCACGGACATCCTAAAGAAAATAGAAGAGATGGAAAATGAGAACAAAACGCTCTGCGACCAGATGAAGGAACACCAGAAAAGGGTCGACAAAATACCAGGCGCTCCGAAGTTGTTGCCAAAATGCGATGTGGGTCGGTTTGTCGAACAACCATATAGAGAAGGGGCAGCTCCCCATTCTATTCCAAAAACCTTCAAAATGCCGCCATATTTGAAAATATATGATGGTGCCACGGACCTAGAGGACCACTTAATCCATTTCGTTACCGCGGTAAAAGGTAACGATCTATCAAAGAAACAGGTTCCATTTGTATTGCTGAAAAAGCTCGGTAAAACACTGACAGGGGAGCTTTGACATGGTATTCCCAACTACCGTCGCGTTCGATATCAACGTTTGAAGAAATGGCAGATAAGTTCGTCATCGTCCATGCGGGAGTGAAAAAGGCAGAGGCCCAGGTCAATGATATCATTGCCATTAGCAAACGACGGGCGAGGGACTTCGAGACTTCCTAGCACGATTCAACAGGATAAGAATAAGCCTACCAAACGTGTCAGAGGGAATGGCGGTAGTAGCCTTTCAAAACGAGTTAAACAGAAAAGGTTCGAAGCAACCAAAAATCTACTAAGAAGACTCATAAAATACCCCCACCCCCTACCACGTGGAAAAAGATCCATAACGCCTATTTCACCGAAGTAAGGGCAGACGAGGACGACCTGAACGGCCCGCTCCAGCGATTAACATCAATCCAGACCAAGGCAAGGAGAGATTGCCACAATGACAGTCAAAGGGATCAACCACCGCATTTTAATTAGGAGAGGAATCGGCCCTATATCCGAACCTCAAATCCACTTCCTCCACGATATGCAGACGTCGTGCCTTGACATGCCGCCCCTCCCCGAGGAGAAAGAGGTATGCCCCATTATTATCTGCTCATAAATTTTGTGTTTCTCCTTCAGAAATAGTGTACGTACTAGAGAACCTTGCCACGAAGGTGCAGTGGCCACAAAAAATGAAGTCAGATCCGAACACCAGGAGGTCGAACGTGCCGTGTGAATTCTACCAGGAAAGAGGGCACAAGACCGAAGATTGCATAGGTCTGCAACAAGAAGTGGTAAGAGTGTTGAACCAAGGATACCTGAAAGAACTGCTGAGTGACCGAGGAAAGGCCAATTTCGCCCGTGGACGTGACCAACCTACAGGACCTCCAAAACCACTGTCACCGGCCCGTACCATACAGATGGTTATTGGCGGCAGCAATGACACGGTAATCAACCATGTGAAATTCACCACCACGCATAAACTCAAACGGACAGTCGCCCATGAACGGTATGACGACCTCGAAGACAGTATCATCTTTGATAAGTGGAATACCAACAGTTTGTATGCTTTGGTCATAACTTTATGCATTGCGGACACTGATGTAAAATGAATAATGGTGGATGACGGTAGCGGCGTGTGCATTGTTCACCCACAATTTCTCATTCAGATGAGGCTCGAGGATAAAATAATACCACGATGCATAACACTAACGGGTTTTAATAATGCAGTAGAGCGAACCTCTGGGAAATATTGATGCCCGTCCTGGCAGGGGGAGTTACCCTGGAACCAACATTCCACGTCATGAACCAAGAAACGCCTACAACACCATCATAGGACGACTATGGATATACACCATGCGTGCCATTTCGTCAAGCTTCTATCAAGTAATCAAATTTTCCACCCCATGGGGGATATTCAGCATTCGAGGCGAGCCACGCACCGCCCAAGAATGCTATTGGATAGCCCAATACTGCACGCACACCAAGAAACTAAAAGGGGCAAGTGCGGAAGCATAGCAATTAGCCATGTCGGGAACCAAACCCAACGCACAAGTAGAAATGATCAAAGACTCGACTATCGTAGAAGACCTTGATCCCGTTCAACTGGACTACACCGATAACACGAGAAAGGCCTATGTCGTACACAACCTCTCGGAACCAGGTAAGTATCGTGAGTTCTTAACTAACAATGCCGATTTGTTTACCTTTTGCCACTCAGATATGTCAGGGATCCCAAAAGATATCGCCACGCACATGTTGAACGTTGACCCCCTCTACCCTTCGGTAAGGCAAATAAGGAGAAATTTCAATGCTGCCATCAATGAGGCGGTCAGCAAAGAAGTTGATAAATTACTCACCAACGGTTCCATCAGGGAATCGAAATACCCCCAATGGGTCGCCAATGTGGTCATGTAAAAAAAGAAGAACAGGAAATGGCGGATGTGTGTTGACTTCACCGACTTAAACAAAGTGTGCCCGAAAGATTCCTTCCCTCTACCGCACATCGATCAACTCATCAACGCAACAGCAGGACAAGAATTATTGAGCTTCCTGGACGCATATTCCGGCTACAACCAATTCCTGATGACCGAATAAGATCAAGAGAAAACTACTTTCATCACTCATCAAGGCACATACTGCTACAAAGTAATGTCGTTCGGACTCAAGAATGCGGGGGAGACATATCAAAGGTTAGTCACCAAGATGTTCAAGGAACAACTCGGTAAGACCATGGAGGTCTACATCGACAATATGCTAGTGGAGTTGACAAAGATAGAGGATCATATTGGCCATCTGAATGAGGCCTTCGAGATATTAAGGCAATACGGGATGAAACTAAATCCCGAAAAATGTGCCTTCGGCGTAACGTCAAGAAAGTTCCTGGGCTTCCTAGTATCACAAAAGGGTATTAAGGTCAACCCAGACCAGATCAGAGCAATCGAAGGGATATCGGAAGTGCTGACTAGCAAAAAGTAGGTGCAGAAACTGACAGGGAGAATAGCCGCCCTGTCAAGGTTCATCTCACAAACGTCGGATAGATTCCACAAGTTCTTGAATGTGCTAAACAAAGACCACTGACTGCAATGGAATGCAGAATGCGTCTACGTATTGAGAAAACTAAAAACGTACCTATCTTCACCACCCATACTCGTCAAGGCGGACCCAGGTAAATGTTTGCTTGTATATCTAGCAGTCTCCATAGTCGTCGTAAGCATCGTCTTGGTTCACAAAAATGAAGGTACGCAATCTCCAATTTACTATATCAGTAAAACCCTAATCGATGCCGAAACAAGGTACCCTCACGCTGAAAAAATAACTTTGGCATTAGTCGTAGCTTCACGAAAGCTTAGACCATATTTTCAATGTCAACCCATAAAAGTGGTGGCAATCTTCCCCCTAAGAGGTATCCTACACAAACCCGAATTATCAGGAAGGTTGGCCAAATGGGCCATAGAACTAAGTGAGCACGATATAACATACCAAACGTGAACTGCCATTAAGTCGTAAGTGCTCACAGATTTCGTCGCTGATTTCAGCACAGAAATATTGTTTGAAGTAGAGCAGGAAGTGCTCAGTACTTCCACACATACCGACCTATAGGTCCTCCACACTGACGGTGCTTATAATACCTCGAGATCGGGATTGGGACTCGTCCTCGAAGTTCCTTCTGGCAAAATAATTCACTAGTCATACGATGCCCCGAGATGAGTAAGAACGAGGCCAAGTATGAAGTTATGATTGCAGGACTGAAATTAGCCGTTAAATACGGCGCCCGATGACTCATCCTCCATTGCGACTCTCAGCTCGTGGTGAACCAAGTCACTAGGACTTTCCAAATCAAAGAAAAGAGACTACAAAAATTCCAATCAAAAATTCATAAACTGCTGCCATAATTCGACGAATGCCGCCACGACCAAATACCCAGAACGCAGAATATCGAATCAGATGGCCTCGCCAAGTTAGCGGCAGCCACCAAAAATATCAACGAGGAAAACGTGGTCACCCTTCTCCATTCCTCAATAGATCACGCTGAGGTACACTCTATAAGCCTGACTTGGGACTGGCGCAACAGTCTCCTAACATATTTGCTGGATGGAATGCTCCCGCAAGATAAGAAACAGGCCAAAAAGCTTCCAATACAAGCAGCCAGATACAGCTTTGTAAACAACGATCTCTAGAAAAGAACGTTCGATGGCCCCTTGGTGTCACGACTCCAATCCGGTCGTGATGGCGCCCAACACCTTGTTAGGCAAGCCCGACCATTTAACATTTACATCCCAATTACTAAACTTAAAATTTCCAATTAAGCATAAACTCTCATTTTCTCAAGAACAAAATAGTGCGGAAACCAAAATAACAGTAATAACAACCCAATAGATCTGGCGTCGCAAGTCTGAGCCTCTATATACAACTGGATATCATCCTATACATAAACAAGTCTAGTGCGGGAGTAAAAGAAATGACAAGAGGAGAAAATCGGGTCCTGCGGATGCCGGCAGCTACCTCGAATACTCCGACACTGAATCGAGCAGCAGCAAATACTCCCAGGTAAACCTCCGGGGTCCCTGTATCTGCACACAAGGTGCAGGGAGTAAAGTGAGTACTCCAACTCAGTGAGTAATAGCAATAAATAACAACTGAAAGAAAGGAAATCCTGTAAGAATGCTATGCAGTTCCGTAAATAACAGTAGGGCATTAACACTTGCTAAACAGGAAACATCTGGTAACAGTCTCCTACAGTCCAACAATTTACCCACACTGCTGCGGCGCGTAGCCCGATCCTCACTAACACTGCTGCGGCGTGCAGCCCGATCCGATATAACATATATAATGATGCGGCGTGTAAGCCGATCCAATATAATATATATAATACTGCGGCGTGCAACCCGATCTAATATAATAGTCGACTGCGCTCACTGGGTGTGTGTGCAGACTCCGGAGGGGCTCCTTCAGCCCAAGCGCTATAATACTGCAGTGTGCAGTCCGATCCATATATATATCACTGCAGCGTGCAGTCCGATCCATATATGTATATATATATTACTGCGGCATGCAGTCTGATCCAATATGTGTATATGTATATACTGCTGCGGCGTGCAGCCCGATCCGGTATATATCCAATATCCTCACTATGGGGTCCCTGACCCCTCTTAGTCAATATAAACTTGGCCTCTCGGGCCCCCTCAACTAAGGCAGGGTATTCAACCCTAGGTGTTACTCATTTTGAGTGCAATTTGCTAATACCGGTTCATATTATGTTTTACGTTTAAGGATATAACTGAGAGTATGTGTTCAACAGGTAAAGTGTGATCAATTAGCTCAACAGGCTCCCCTAAGGGTTCTACAGATCGACACAAGGCCCCAAACCATGGCAACTAGCCCAAAATATACGGATGTAAACTCAGTCTCAGTCAAGAAGTACAGTAAGTCCTCAATCGGGATGGACC
>MU674980.1:14444-24787 GCA_026770625.1 Nicotiana glauca
CAATCATCAAAACACTTCAAACAACATCAAATCTCTCAGATTACATCGGATTCGAGCCTAAGTTCTTCTAAAACTTCCAAAATACACTTTTATCAAAAACCCAACCAAAATATTTCTGAATGACTTGAAATTTTGCACACAAGTCCAAAATCACCTAACGAAGCTACTGCAACTCTCGGAATTCCATTCCGACCCCTGGATCAAAATCTCACCTATAAACCGGAATTCGCCAAAACTCCAACTTCGCCAATTCAAGCCTAATTCTACACCGGACCTCCAAAATCAATTCCGATCGCACTCCTAAGTCACAAATCATCCCCCGAAGCTAACCGAACCACCAGAAATCACTTCCGAGCCCTCTAACTCACAAGTCAACTTCCGGTTGACTTTTTCAAAATAAGCTTCCTTCTAAGAGGCTATGTGCCTTATTTCCAACCAAAACCAATTCAAATACACCCGATCGACTCTAGTACTGATATTGAAACATGAAGCAACACAATAAGGGGAAAACGGGCAGTAACTCACGTGACGACGGGTTGGGTCGTCACACTTGGGCAAGTGCCTTGGGCTAAACCAAACAAGACGAATATTGGAAGAAGTGCACGAAGGGCACTGCGACATCCATACTGGAAACCGTGCACTCGTCCGATGCCTCATCCGAGTCGGATACTACTAGCCCGCCATGAAAAAAGAGGCAGCAGACTACATCAGGAAATGTGAACAGTGTCAGAAATAAGCCCCTATGATACATCAAGCAGGGGAACTCCTCCACTCCGTCACTTCATCATGACCGTTCATAAAGTAGGGGATGGATGTAGCCGGACCCCTCCCAGCCGGATGAGGTATAGTATGTTTCCTTTTAGTTTTAGTTGACTATTTTTCTAAATGGGTGGAAGTAGGTGCATACACACAGATACGTGAGCAAGAGGTCATCGCATTCATATGGAAGAATATAATATGCCATTTCGTTATCCCCAAAGAAATTAGTTGCGACAACGGACCTCAGTTCGTCAGGAAGAAAACGACCGAATTTTTTGAGAAATGGCACATCAAACGAATACTCTCCACACCGTATCACCCCGCCGATTAAGGTCAAGCCGAATCCTCCAATAAGGTAATATTGAATATATTGAAGAAAAACCTTGAGGACGCCAAGGGGCTATGGACCGAACTACAGACGAAAGTATTTTGGGCATACCTCACTACCCCAAAAACCAGTATGGGTGAGACACCATACTCACTAGTCTACAGGACTGATGCAGTTATACCCGTCGAGGTCAGAGAGCCTAGCTTGAGATACTCCAACTAGAGCGGACCGAGCAATGCCGAACATAGGCTACAAGACCTGGACAAAGTCTGAGAATGGAGAGACACGGCATACATAAGAATAGTATCCCAGAAACAACAAGTGGAGAGGTACTACAACAAGAAGGACAAAGTACGACCACTCAAAGTGGGAGATTACATCCTCAAGGCCAAAATACAAGCAGCAAAAGATCCTAATGAAGGAAAACTAGGAACAAACTGGGACGGACCATACAAAATCATAGCCGCAGCAAACAAAGGAGAATTCTAGTTAGAAACAATGGAGGGAAAACTACTCCAAAATAACTGGAACATCACCCATCTCAAATGCTTCCACTTCTGAAGAAGACGTCACCTAAGTCGTATTTTTTTCCCTTATCCGGGATTTGTATTAATCGGGCTTTCCCGGTGAGGTTTTTAATGAGGCGGCAAGGGAGATGTCTCGAGGTTCAGAGTATTGTTCATTACCCTAGCCACTGTCGTTGATACAATCTCCGACGCAGAGTAATGAAGGGACTAGATATAAATAGTCAAAATCTCCATTGTATGTACAAAGTCGACATGTGGTTCTTACGAAAAGATAATCAAATCTCCATTGAATGTATAACTTCGACATGTGTCTTCTTGCAAGAATACAACCAAATCTCTAACGACGGGATACTACTTCAATGACAGTTCGAAGCAACATCCCAATGGCCAAGTCCATCGACGAAACATGAGTTCGACCTCGTTCGAACTACGATGGGATACTACTTCGACGACGGTTCGAAGCAACATCCCAATGGCCAAGGCCATCGATAAAACATGAGTTCAACCTCGTTCGAACTACGACAGGATACTACTTCGACGAAGGTTCGAAGAAACATCCCAATGGCCAAGGCCATCGACTAAACATTAGTTCGACCTCGTTCGAACTACGACGGGATACTACTTCGACGACGGTTCGAAGCAACATCCCAATGGCCAAGGCCATCGACAAAACATGAGTTTGACCTCGTTCGAACTACGACGAGATACTACTTTGATGACGGTTCGAAGAAACATCCCAATGGACAAGGTCATTGACTAAACATGAGTTCGACCTCGTTCGAACTGCGACAGGATACTACTTCGATGACAGTTTGAAGCAATATCCCAATGGCCAAGGCCATCGACGAAACATAAGTTTGACCTCGTTCGAACTACGACGGGATACTAATTCGATGACGGTTCGAAATAACATCCCAGTGGACAAGGCTATCGATAAAACATGAGTTCGACCTCGTTCGAACTACGACGGGATACTACTTCGACGACAGTTCGAAGTAACATCCCAATGGCCAAGGCCATAGACAAAATATGAGTTCGACCTTGTTTGAACTATGACGGGATATTACTTCAACGACGGTTCGAAGAAACATCCCAATGGACAAGGCCATCGACTAAACATGAGTTCGACCTCGTTCGAACTATGACGAGATACTACTTCGATAATAGTTCGAAGCAACTTCCCAATGGCCAAGGCCATCGATGAAATATGAGTACGACCTTGTTCGAACTACGATGAGATACTACTTCGACGACAGTTCGAAGCAACATCCCAATGGTCAAGGCCATCGACAAAACATGAGTTCGACCTCTTTTGAACTACGATGAGATACTACTTCGACGACGGTTCGAAGCAACATCCCAATGGACAAGGCCATCGATTAAACATGAGTCCGAGCTCGTTCAAACTACGATGGGATACTACTTCGACAACAGTTCGAAGCAACATCCCAATGGCCAAGGCCATCGACAAAATATGAGTTCGACCTCGTTAAAACTACGACGGGATACTACTTCGACGACGGTTCGAAGTAGCATCCCAATGGCCAAGTCTATCGACTAAACATGAGTTCGACCTCGTTCAAACTACCACGGGATACTACTTCAACGACATTTCGAAGTAATATCCCAATGGACAAGGCCATCAACAAAGCTTGAGTTCGACCTCGTTCGAACTACGACGGGATAGTACTTCAACGACAGTTCGAAGCAACATCCCAATGGCCAAGGCCATAGATAAAACATGAGTTCGATCCTGTACGAACTACGTGGGGATACCACTTTGACGATAGTTCGAAGAAACATCCCAAAGGACAAGGCCATAAAAAAGAGTAGAAACAAGAGGAAAATTAGTCACCCAAAGATTAATAGCTCGACAAGTACCCCGGGTACCAAAGAAATTATGAAGAGTACCAACGCATCGACGAAATAAAGTCTACATTATACAAATTACTATCCACACCAATCCTTACAAAAGAATCCCCAAAATAAAAGAAAAACACAAGCAAAAGGCTACACATCATCCCCGGTAAGGTAAGCATTTTTATACCAAGAGTTTGAAGTCAAACGATTCGCATCATCCGAGTGGATGTCATCACCATCAGGAGTATGAGGGTTGTACTCGCATGCCTTACAAGCGGCACGAGTTTCATTGTGCACAGTTTGAAGCTCCGCCTTGGTTGCTCTCCCTTTGGCATGAAAAGCCTTGTACACGTCAAGCCGGGCCTCAGCAAGAACTCACAGCTCATACAAACGATGAGGTACAACCGGGTCAGATGAAGGGCGGGACGTGGAAGGTTGATAATGTTGGGTTGCATCCTCTGCTCTCTGTGAGCACGTGATTTTTTCCCTATATGAATTATTCCCAAAAATTCAAACAAAATGATTTTTTTCATTATTTTACAATTTTTTGAATTTTGTGGTATTTTCTGATAATTGTTTGCATTTTATTTGTGCATTTTAATTCATATGAGAAATATAAAAAAAATACACTTGACATTTGCATTTAGGATCTAATTTCATATTTTAGGATTATTTAGTGGTTAAGTTATTTTTAGAACAAAATATGAAAAATAACAAAAATAGTCCACTTTTGTATTTTTAATTGTTGATTGTTGAATTTGTCACGAAATAGATTTTAAACAATTTTAGGAATTAATTAGCTTAACTTTGAAAATATATTAGGTCTTTATTTTTAATTTTTTGCATTTTATAAGGTCAAAAATATAAACAGTACAAATTCAAAATAAAAAAAATAAAAGAAAATAATGAAAAGAAGAGGGTTTGTTTAAATTGGGCTATTTAATTCTTTAGTCCAAACCAGTCCAAATGAACCGACCCAAAAGCCACCCAGTCGGCCCAACCAACGTTCCCACCCGGTCCGCCTCCAACATAACCAAAACGACCCCGTCTTGGGCCCAATCAATCCTGGCCGTTGAGGTCAGCTAATCTAACGGCTCAAAAAAGGGGTCTCATACGTATATAATTGTCCGAACGCCCCCCCTAGTCCATCGTCTCTCTCAACCCTTCTCTCAAGAACCCTAGCAACAGCCGCCCTCATATCCTCATTCTCCAGTGGCGGTGCCGATGCCAACGCCCATCAAAATAACACCTTGGGTTCCTCTCGTCATACTCTCTCCATATCCAGCCTCGGTTTACCTCGAATCATAGCCAAGGTCTTCGAATCTTGAGTTTAAATTTTCCGGCCAAGTCACTACTCTATCCAAACCGGCTCAAATTCACACCATACACTCCCCTGACCTCACTCATCCCTAATATCTCATTAGTTCCCGTCAAATATCACCGGAGCTCGTCAAATCGTGAATCTAGGGTTTGCTGTCAAGGTCTCTTGAATTCCAGCCAGTGTTCGAATGATTTAAAACCATATTATGTCTTTGTTCTTAGTAAGAACAAACACATAATATCGTTCGAAGATCATCTTCAAGCTCGATCAAGTCAAATGCTCAAATCAGTGAGTTCGTTTATTTTTTTTCCTTCTTCTTCTTCGTTTTCAGTAGTTTATTATCGTGACTTTGTTTTCAGTCAGTGAGATTTCTATGTGCTTTGAATTAAATATTAGATTAGTTAGATGAATTTCTGTTTAATTTTTTGTTTGGATTAATCATTTAGCAAAATTGGGTCGCTTTGACATTTGAATTTATTTCTTGCATACTTAGGTTAGTTAATCGATAACTTAGTCTATGTATTCCTTTAAGTTTAGTTTTGCATCTAGATTTGTCGTTCTGATTGGATTTTGTTCATGTCACTGTGTTCTAATTAGTTGTTTGAATCGACGATTAGTTGATTTCCAGCTCAGTAGTCATTCAATTAATTAGGTTTAGGGTTGATTATAGCTGAGTTATTTTGATAATAATGAGTTAGTAATTCTGGGGAAAGGATGGGGGTATTTTGGGCATATAAAGTAGGCTAATAGTAATTACAACATAGTTAAAGGGTAGTTTGGGTATTGGAAAAGGGTAGTTTAATAAGACATGGTAATTTTAGAATGCAAGTAAGGGTGCTATAGATATTTACAATGGCATAGGAATATGATAGATGAAGGTAGAACCTTCTAGGACATTCCAAATGGGGTTTTAGTGTAAGTTTTAATAATTTTGGTAGTAGTAACTTGAGTAGAAAGTCAGAAATGAGGGTTAAAAAATAGAAATAAACAGGGACTAATGTGTGAAAATAAAATCTGAAATTCCCTCCAAATTATGTCTATAAAAGGGCATGTCCCTTTACTTGTTATAAAAGTTTTTTGAGCTCAAAAATTCCCCCCAAAACTCCTCCTTCAATTTCAGATTTGATTTTGAGATTCAAAACCTTCAAAAACTCCAAAAAAACAAATAGAAATCCAATAGAAAATCCAAAAATAACACTGTTCCATTAGATAATTCAAGTTAATTTTGATCTCTAATGGCTGATTTTCCTTCTTCTAGTTCATGAAATTTCAGAGGTTTCTTAGTTTGATTTCTGATGCAATTTTGAGTCGGTTTAACTGGTTTTGAACAAGTTTTGAGTTTGCTGAAGTTGTTTTGTGGCTATTTTGAGTGAATATGGTTTGTTTTGATTGCTGGTTGTTGGCTAGTTGCTGAAAAAGTTTTGTGGCTGTTAATCAAGTTTAAATTGCATTTGAGTTGTTTGTGGTTAATTGCCTGGGGGTGTATTTGGTTTCAAAACTCTTCATAGTCAACGAATTAAGTTTCTGGCTGATTGATATCTGCTCATTGGTTGTTGCTGTCGACCGACTCTGCTTCTTATTAATTTCGAAATCCAGGTACATTTCTTCAACTTAGAAGTTATGGAAATAGATATCGCTATGTATGCATGATTTTGAAGACTTTTCGATGAAAGAATACAAGTGTTCCAGTTGAATTTACCTTCATAGTTGCTATTAGTCTTAATATTAGTAAAATCTGTTTAAGTTATACAAACTGTAATTGGACTATGGATTGTATGCCTGGACTGTTTGCAAATAACTGTGGACTGCTATGGAAGGCAATTGTATTAGCTTGTTAATTAACCTAATGACTTTGTATTTTGGTAATTAGTTAAATTGATAGATTTAAAATGGCTTTAGTTGTAGTTAACTTGGCTTGTATGTTAGTAAAACTGTTCTAGGGGAATGAAAGTTCGAGTTGGGAATTATTCATTGGTTTTTTAGCTCATTTAAATCTGTTCATGCGTAGTTTGGTATTGAAATCGAAAGGCTAGTAGCAGCAGGAAGCAATTTCGAATTTTGAAGGTCTCATGTGTAGTTTATTTCTGAAATTCATAAGTCACTTAGGTATTGATATAGTAATGTTAGCTAAAAATTAATGTAGAATAATTAGAATGAGGTACGTTAGTAAAATCACCATTCAAACTAGTTTCTTCCATTTTGTTTGCATCTGAAAACTTTATAGGAGGTCAGCAGGTAAAATAATTGGAGCCTGAAACTAAAATTCAAAGGGATCAGCACTTTGTTAATTAGAATAGTGGAGTGTTGTTTTCTTAATACCATTTTTTTTGAGACACGCAGGTTAGGCTGTATTCGAACAGATGGCCCAGGTCTTGGTACAAAGATCTACTCGTTTGGACCTGGGTCAGATTGGACAGGGTTCGTTCTTTATGATCCCTTGTATAATGACTTCTTTATGTGATTTATGTTCAAAGCCCAGTTTGGTTAAAGAACAGAAATCCGTGATAATTTTAAATAATGATTAATTAGGATTTTTCCTTTTATTTTAGAGACAAAGCAAAAAATAGAAAAATGGTTGTCACTTCAGGATTGAACTTTAAATAACGAGACGAGCCTCGCCAAATAAAAATATAAATGCGAGGCCCTCGATTATATAAAAATACTTAGAAACTCAGAAGGACCGTTTAGCAAATTTCACGGTCTTCCCTAAAGATAATAAACGCATAGTTGCTTTAGGCGCGTATTTTAATAATATTACCTTCCTAAATACGGGTGCACATTTATGTGACCCAAATCTAAATCTCAACGAAGTCGAAATATGTTTATAATCACGGGTGCACTGGTGCGACGTGGTTAGAGATATATTTTCACGACGTTGCAATTTTTTAAAAATAAATATATAATAAAAGCAGTTTACAAATAAAAGGCACATAAGCTAGCATGTACTAAAATTAGATAAAATCAAATACAATAGTTGAGCTACCGTGCTAAAACCACGGAACTCGGGAATGCCTAACACCTTCTCCCGGGTTAACAGAATTCCTTACTCGGATTTCTGGTTCGCAGACTGTAGTAGAGTCATAATTTCCTCGGTTCGGGATTCAACCGGTGACTTGGGACACCATTAATATTCCAAGTGGCGACTCTGAATATTAATAACTAAATCCCGTTCCGATTGTCCTTTAATTGGAAAAACTCCTTTTATTATATCCCTCACGGAATGTAGTAAAGCTTTTAGTGAAAAAGGAGGTGTGACAGCTCTGGCGACTCCGCTGGGGATACAAATCCAAAACTTCGGTTCAGGATTCAGAATTCGAGCTCGGAATAATTGTTGTATTTGGTTATATCTGATTTTTCTACATGTTTCATGCTTAATGTGCTAAATGTTTACCTCTTTGATATTATCTGAATTGTATATAAACTGTGCCGAAACCCTTCTCTTCTCATCTCCGGGGATTTGCTTACTGGTTGAGACTCCCTATTCTGTTAGTGTCAATACCTTGAAATAAGAAAGAGGCCGGACAAGTTACTAAGCCGGACGATCCCGCGGGTCCCCGGTACGTAGCCCCCTCCTCAACTCGAGTTGTCCGCTTAGGTACACAGTCTAGAACATATACCCAGATTTTGAACTTAGAATAACTTGACTCCATGTCGGATCCCTAATAGGAGCGCTTATTTGCATCATGTTGCATTTGACTTAGGGGACTCAACACAGGGGTTGGGTCCGTCTAGAACAGGTAATCGGATATGAAAAGACCACCATGATGCATTTTACGTGCATTTATTTGTCTCGGGCCTGCATGCTGACCGGCTTTTGAACTTCAAGAATTTTGTGAAATTGAGAAAAGAAAACAAAAAGAGAGAAATAGCAGTATAAAGAATTAATTATTTATGCTGTCGAAACTTTGCCGAAATTTCGAAAAAAAAATGGAAATATTTTGTTTTTTTGCTAAAAGCAAAGGAAAAATATAAAAAGAGTCTTTATTTTTGGAAGTTGTTCGCAAAAAAAGAAAAAGAAAAAAAAGAGTCTTTTAGCTGGGAAAAATAGGTTGTTTACTTGTTTGATGAAAATAAAAAAAAAAGGAAAAAGGGTCGTTATTTTGTCTTGTTTTCAAAGATAGAAAAAGAAAAATAGTTTGTCTTGCCATGAAAAATGAAAATGAAAAAAAAAGGGGAGTCTAATTTTAAAGTAGTTCGTTAATTTGCCCGAACTACGCTGGTTTAATTCTCATCGGATGTGAGATACGTAGGCAACCCTCATCGGGTCCAACCACCCCTTTTGCAAAAAATAGCCAAAATGTCAAAATTTTAATTTTCGTTATAAATAAGTCGGGTGATGCCATTCTTGTTTAAAATAAGCCGAATGTCCTTCAAAGGGACGCCGGAAGGCCGTTTTGCAAGAGCAGCCACCCTGAGTAAATTTTAAATAATTTGCGAGCACAGCCTTAAAATCTCCCTTTCGGAAGTGTTGAAAGGCCGTATCTGTAAACCGAGTTTTCGTTTTCATAAAGAAATGAAAAAATCAAATTTTACAAAAAATAGCCGCCTTGTCAAATAAGCCATCACATGGCCAGTTGTTGTTAAGAATAGTCTCAGTTGACAATAAAACCTTCTCAGTCTTGCGGAAGCCTGTGGCGATGCCGAGTAATGCCCCACGGGTCTCAGGATTTGAAGCTTCGATGTACTCCTAGATTAGTCTAATAGTGGTGTAATCGCAATAATCATTAGTAAAAATTTGAAAATTCCCAAAAAATTATCTCTTTAGTTTGCATTAATTTGCAAGAACTACGCTCAATCTGATTTATGCGGGGTCATGATACGTAGGCAATCCAAGTAGGATTCGACCATAACCAAAAAAAAAAAAGGCAAAAGAAAAATAAAATAGAGGAAAACCAAGAAAAAATAAGGGGAAAGAAAAATCAATATGCTAAATGCCCTAACGCTAACATGGTGGCTTCGTTTTGTCATTTCGTTGGTTTGTGGTTTTAAAATGGTAATTCCTCGTTGCAAGACAAAGACAAAAGGCAATGGCGAACGACAACAGAACTGAGTTGATTAATATCGGTGCCCGACCTCAGTTGATTGATAATGGGTTGAATGAGGAGGTGTGGATATTAAGACGACACATGGCAGATATGTATCAAGCTTGGATGACTGGGAAGGCACCACCCCCACCACCACCAATGTTTCCTGTCATATCCACTACCCCCAACAATGAATACGGGAAGAGCCCTCAGGATGAGCTTCATACCGGAAATGAAAAGGTCACAGGAAAAGTAGGGCGAGATGAAATAGCCATAAAACCGAAAGAACGATCCTTAAAAAATATGCCAGGAATGAGGGGCCATGGTAACATGGCTTACAAAGAACTATTTGCGTCCCCTGACATTCGCCTGCCCGCAGGATTCAAAGTGCCAAATTTTAACTTGTACGATGGGTGTGGAGATCCGGTAGCCCATTTGAGAGTCTATTGCAATGAAATGAAAAGTGTTAGGGATAAAGATGATTTGTTAATGGCATACTTCAGTAAGAGCTTGACTGGGGCAGC
>MU674982.1:0-21312 GCA_026770625.1 Nicotiana glauca
ATATATTTGTATTGCACTATTTCTTTCGTGTTGCTTCAAGTTTATAGTTTTACCAGGTTGGGCCTTAATGCGTATAATTGTTTCACAATTAATGCTTTTCTTATCAAAGCAAATTATGTATCTTAAGAGATTTGTCAGCTTAAAAATCATTTTACATATATGAATTTAAAAAAAAATTATTAAATTGAATTATTTTGCTTATTATTTAATTCAAAGACTTAATTATTTATCCTCGATATTCAAAGAAGTAATTTATTTTTTGTTGATTCGAGTTCGTCATTGACGCAAATGCAGTTATAATATTATCCAATAAGAATTATATTTAAAAAGTGTAAAAATATTAATTTGATTATATGCATAAAGCTAACGTCAACTATTGGATAGTCTATTTAGTTGGGATAAATTTTAACTATATAAATTCTTTAGGTGAATTCAATTCCTGAATATTAGGAATTTTTAATATTTGAAATAAGAAAAATTTATTAATTGATATTTTAGTTGATTAAAATTCCTAAATATTAGTTACACAATTAAATTATAATTTTATTTTTATTCAATGTGAAATATATTTTAACACATGAAAAGATGAACGACATTTCGATGGAGATTTCGTGCTATTAATATATGCGTGTATTCCGTCTCAAAAAATACATATTTTTAAAAAATTTAGCTAAATATTTTATTAACAATTACGTTTGAGTTATAAAATAAGTTGAAGAAAAAAATATGAGTTCTTGAAAATGATGATTGTTAAATGAAGCACGAAATCAATATTTTCAACTTAATATTTATAATTGCATCACTACAATTTTATAAGTTGTCATGCTTTCTTTTTACCTTTATCAAGAACACATAAATTCTTGAAAATTTAATAGTTTTTCTAAAAACTTTTTGAAAAGTATATATTCTTGCTAAGTTTATTCTTAAACACATACACAAGGTCTTTTAACTGACAACTCGCAAGTAAAATGTAACAACAAAAACTACCCAATATAGTCCCACAAAGTAGGGTTTGGGGAGGGTAATACGTACACAGGCCTTACCCCTACCCGAAAGGGCAGAGATGTTGTTTCCAATCGACCCTCGGCTCAGGAGAAAGAGAAGAGAAAGAGGAGGAAAAAGAAAAAAAGAAAAGCAAAAGAGCATTAGTGACTCCAGCAGAAATCGCATAAATAGTTAACTAAACATAAAATCATAAATTAAAAGGCATGCTATAATATCTACCAGTAACTAACATAAGGGGGCACGAAAAATATAAATTATTTTATTTTTAACCAATAATAAATACTATACAATTGTAAAACAACTAAAGAAAAATAAATAAATTTTGAGAATTTGGCCGAATAAGCTCTGTGTTGGAGAGATGAGGGTGTTGAATATTATCAATGAGAATAAATCATGTATCCAGATGAAAAATCATTATATAACATTAAAGTGCATACGAAATTTGATGACTATATGAGGCCAATTTTACCTTCTATGTAGTTTTTAGCCGTACACACTATTAATTATACTTCGTTATATCTTTCCATATGAAATTTAATTACTTTGTCGTAAAATATATTACCTCATGAAATTTGACCTCATACATTACTTCTTATTAACTGTACGTGTTATATCTGCAATTTGTATCAATTTAATTACTTTTTCGTAAAACAATTGTCTCATGGAATTTATGTAATTTTTTTCAAAACGGCAAATTACATATTTATAAAAAATAAATATGCTGAACACGAATATTTCTCATATAATATACAAAATTTTTATATTATAATTTATAAAATACTAAAAGAATATTATTCAATTGATAATTAGGACTTGACTTGATAGTTACTTAGAAAATCACAAAAACTTTTGGCGCTACAAAAATTTGAAGACATTTATTGTCACAAAACTATTAAAACAATCTAAAAGTTAGAAAGTTCACCTCAAAAACTCTTTTTCATTTTTTAACTACAGACTTGACCTCTTTATTATATTAAATAATAATATCAAATAATGAGTCTCCTACTTGCTGTCTTATTCTTTTTCTATATTTAACCTACGAAATTAATTGGTCTTCTAATTGTTTTTCCTTTTTTACTTACGAATTTTTTGACTTTACAATCTTTGTTAAATTATTAGGGATACTAATTAAGGAAGAAGGTTCCTACTTCTACTCTTCTTCTTAATTATTATTTCTTTTTGTTATATTTTTTTTAAAATAGTAATTTCTTTGTATTTACAATTTAATCCATTATAAAATACACTTATAGAGGGTAAAAATGACGAACGATATTTCGCCAAGGGCCTTCGTGTTTTTAATATAATATAGATAGATAGATATAGATATAGATATAGATATATAGATGATTAAATCAATACATATAAAAGATAAAAAAAAATTAGAAGATAAGAAAGAAGCATAAAAAGTAAAAACGGTATTCGATTATTCACAAAGTAATCGTCGTATCCGATTCCCGTGTTTGGTCAAGATTAGTAATGACATTAATGCTAACCAAAATTATACCGCCACTATTAATATTCGCTGCCGTCAATTGTTAAAATCCTATACATTCAATCTGTTATATAGTACTACTTTTGTGTTTTTCTTAAAAAAATCTCAAACCACTCAAGGAATAGTTTTAGCAAACATTAAACATTTCCACTCTTAAACTTAAGTATTAGCAATGTCAGTTTAGAGTTAGTACATGAATTTAAGAGCAATTATTGGTGAATTTTGCAGAAAATGCTACTAGTTGAGAGAATTTACCTAAAGAGCCATCCTACTTTCTTAATTTCATTGATAGACTTGATTAATCGGCAGTACATTAAAAAAGCCTGGACTATTTTAAATACAGGCGAAAATATAATTTGTTAAGAAGTCTGTTTGAGTAAAAGAATAGTTGAAGAAAAAACAACAAATGTTAGAACCCTTAATTTGTATAAAAGGCAAATTATTGGATAACAGGATAAATAGATGTCCCAAACTTGATTAATTTAATCCAACTCCGCACCTTAATACATACAAATTACAATTCAAAATTCATTGATTATAGGGTTAGGACTTGGGGCTAAACCTTTAAGGCTAACCAATCAAGGTGTGCTCCAACACAACCCTTCTATACAGCCAGCGAGAAGAATAGTACTACTAGCGAAGAAGGAACAGACATCACCAACAAACATATCATTTCAAGGCAGCGAACATACTAAGATTTTTTTTTTAACCGTAGTTTCCGGGCATCACTTTGCGAACCCGACTAGCTGTACCCACCAGGTCCCGCTGTTTCAAGGCGGTAACGGTTTACACGGGACCCTAGAGACGCGACCGGTTTGTAATGCCTCCAGTCCCTGCTGGGGCTCGAACTGGCGACATGAGGACTTTGTCCTCAGGCCTTTACCAGCCGAACATACTAAGATAAATCGAGCATGGAGAACGCAGCGAAAAAATGAAAAATAAACTTCAAAATTTCTTATGGGAAGGGAAAAAATGTGAAATTCTGCAACATCCCTAAGTATTAGCCAACCTAATAAAAAGAATTATGCTTTTGACAAGAATATGTACAGAACTAGTCCAGGATCTGCCAAGGGCCTCCATAGCAACATTTAGGAACCGATAGCAACATTTAGGAACCGAATAACAGCACTTCTCAGTCTATACGGCATCCTGGCTTGTACATCAGCTCGTAATGGTTGGAATTCACAGGCTACCTTATCACCAGAGTTCCATGCACAGCCTTAAATCAATTCAGTAACTTTCTGAAACAATTTCCCCACACGGTCAGCTCAATTCTCTTAATGCCCCGGGCTCATTCCATGGACTAGTTGTCTTGCTCAAATTCAGAACATGGCACAAATGAAATGACGCCAATGTCAGACATATTACTTAACAGAGCTCCAACTCTTGGGATAGTCTCGATGGTAATGCATCATTGGCAGAGAAGCAACCAGTAAAGGGCTCTGACGAGAAGAATTCACATTTAAAAGCCACAAATGGCTCTCTATCCAAGATCATTGGCTGGGACAAACTTTCTTCTCTGTCCCAGTGGAGGCTTTGACACAAGTTGCTAAGTGCTCTGTTTGAAAAGCTCAAAGAAATGAGAATGCTGTATAGTCAAGAATTTCAAGTCACCATAAGTTTCAAACAAGTACCTTTATAATCTATCAGCAAAAGAACTTCAGCCACGACTGAGAGCCCCCATTGCTTAAAATCCCATCAAATTGTTAAATCTTCCAAGTACCACCATAATCAACCAGGATATCTCTCTGTTGCAACATAGCCTTCCATTCTCTTCATCAACAAGAATTCCCTTCCTCAAACCATATTCTGCAAACAAGACCAGCTTGACCAGCTGCGTCATCAAGAGCTGTCCAAGCCAGGAGGAGCAAGTCTTTAGGAACAGAAATGCTTCCTTACTGCCATAGTCTTCCATTCTCACATCACCAAGAAGTCCTTTCAATAAACCATACTTCGCACATACGATCAGCATGCATAGCTATGCCATCAACCAGTCTCCCAGCCAGGAGCAAGTCATAACATCAGGAACAAAAATGGTTGGTCCCCATGATGCATCGCACACATTCACGGACATCAGCTACAGATCTCTTCTCCCAATTCCAGCTGTATTTTGCCTCCTCTGTATGCCATATTGCCAGGAATCTCTAGATTTATCAGCAGATTGATCAAAATCATCCAATGAGTTCTCTTGTGATGGCTTGGAAGACCTATAACTCCCATTTCTTACATGTAATGCATTTGGCTTTTCATCATCTTCTGAAGGTGTTCCCGACCTGGACTCCATGTGTGTATCATATATTCTGTGCCGTAAGGAAGATCTGTAACCTCTATTATTAGCCATCTTGGCCGGTGGAGGAGCATGAGAAGCTGACCTGGGTAGCAAGAACTCTTTAGGCAAAGAATCCATGTCCATGTAACATTTTCTGGTTTTGGCATCGGCAATCAATGCAGCCCAATCTTCTGATTTCACCAGAGCGTTGGCATTTCCCATTACCTGTTAAGAGAACAATAAAGGGTAAGTTACCTATAAAAAAAACAATAAAGGCTAAGTTATTATTAACTCGTACATAGCAGCTTTGCACGTAGAGGATATGAATTATGTGCATAAATGGAGACTGAAATAACATACCCATAGAGCTCTTCTTGCACGAGTAAGAGCAACGTTCATTCGCCGTATATCTGCAACAAACCCTACCCCATGGTTTGAGGCACGCACACATGACATTATAATAACATCACGCTCTTGACCCTGGAAAGCATCCACAGTATTTATGTAGATGTCTTTTCCTTCTTCAGAATTTAAAACATCTGCGAACTCCCGTTGGAGGCATTTAAGTTGCAGCTTGTAAGGAGTGATTATACCTACAGTAACTTTCCCAACACCAACAGATTTACAAGTTTTTTGAAGATGCTCATACAAACGAAGACAGAACTGCGCTTCATGGGTATTCTGATATGAAACAGATCCACCTCTATGTGATTCCCGACCATGTGTAATGTCATAAAAGATGTAAGGCTTTAGTAAAGGATCCTTGTAATAACTTTCATCAGGCAGATTAGCAACACTTTCACTATCTGTAAGGCGACCTTGATAAAAGTACCTAGATGGAAAATCCCTAATTTGAGGATGCATCCTGTACTGCACTGATAATAACATAGTTGGGCAGCCTGCTTGCTGAAACCTCTCAAAGAGACTTCTACTGTACATCAAAGTTCCGGCTGCTTTGCTGATAACAGTAGCAGGAAGCTGCTGCGGATCCCCAACAAGAACACACCGTGCTGCACCAAGAGAAAGAGGAGGAAGGACTGCTACTTCACTGGCTTGGGCTGCTTCGTCAATGACTACCATGTCAAAACCATGGGTGAGACGAGAGAACAATTTCCTCCCACTACTTGAGACAGTAGTGAAAACAATTTCAGCTTCATTGGCAAAACTAGCCTCCAGACTAGCACGAGCTTCCTCCATGTTGAAATTGTTACCACCACGGAACCTACTTTCCAAAATCAGAAGGCGGGACATTTCCACCAATATCTTATCTCTATTCTCAACCACTGCCGCAAGGTTCTGCAACAGAGAATCTCGGTTTTGGTCCCTAGCCATAAGAACATCAGGGTCAACTCCGACAGATCCCTGTGAACGACCAGCAGCAGCAGCAACTGTTAGTTCTCTTTGAAGGCCAGCTATCTGCTGAGACAACTGAGCTTCACGAGCTCTCAACTGGTGCATCCACCCATAAACTTCATCACGACTCTTCATCAAAAGCTGTTCAGTTCTCCGCTCTACAGAGACTGCTTGGGCAGCACGCGTTTGGGAATCCACCCCAACTCGTGCAACATCAGGCCGATAAACTTTCATCTCGCCATCAATGAATCCACGATCAAGAACACGTGCAAGAAGCTCGTCGGTAGCAGCATTTGAAGGAGCGCAGACAAGCATTCTAGGTTTTGGGCATAGCTTTGGGAGGGTTCTGAAGAGATTCTGGTCCATGCTTAGCAGGACTTCATCAATGGATCCAGTAGCAACATTATCTGAGTTACTCTCATTATTCTGCTTATAGCTTTCAGGAGCAAGTTTCTTGAGCAATGCTGTGTAATAGTGCTGATACTGAACAAGATGGATGACGTTCAGCATTCCCCACACAGTGTGTGTTTTACCTGTACCAGGTGGCCCCTGAACTAGAGTAAAAGGCCATGGATCTTGCCTCTTTGTCATACCATTAGTTCCAGCAGCTGTATGTGTTGCAGCCCATTGGATTGCTCCCAGCTGTGGTCCATTGAATGTCCTGTGCAAGTGGTCAACAAAGTTTGGCGTAAAGCAGTCAGGCATTGCAGGTGTCTGCTCTTCATATTTAGGGAAGTGCTCCGGACTTGGCTGAAGAATTGCATTTTGCATCTGCACAGAAGACCATAGTTCGTTATTCAAACCGATAGCAGAAAAAGCATCCTGGGCAAGAGCTAGGGTTAGATATAACCTGCAGATTAAGACGCCGAAATGCATGTAAAGCAACATATTCTCGTTGGGTCGTTGCTAGAGAACCCAGAACACTCAGAAACCAGATGCCTCTTGGTTGTAGTTTCCGCAGTATGTGATCACTATCAATATTGCTGAAAGAACAAATACCAAATTGTTAGCTCATTACTCAAGGAAGGTGGAAGTAGTTAAAAGCCTAGTCACTAACCTGTTGGTGTCATACGGATCTCCAACATAGAAGTGCAGGATGGCCCCGGTAGCATCTCGAGTATCAATAGGTATGTGTCGTCTCACAGTACCAGCCACACGTCCAGTTATTTCAGGCTGCTCTTCATCCCCAACTGTTGAGGTTCCGCTTCTCCGTGATCGGACTGCTTCGTCGATACAAAGTTTAGAAGTTATACTAAAATTAAGAAGAAGAAACACAGGAAACTTGACATACACTCCAACAAAATGTTATAATACCAACCTGACCCAGGACGTGGAGTTGAGAGAACTGCAACATCTCCCTCTTTGAATGACCACTTCCACTCACATTCTGGAATAAGGATTACATCGTACCATCCTGTGGAGAAGAAAATGCAGTGCCGATTAGATAGGTAGGAAAAGAATTCCAGCTAGGCCGACCACAGCTTCCACTCTTTGAATTTCTCTTGTATGTGTGTGTTTTCTTTCATTCGGAAGGGAGCCTTTCTAAGAGTAACCTATATGTATGGGCCAATCAAACACTTATGTTATCCTTGATACAGTAAAATCCTGTCTCGCTTGATACACAGGAAACTAGGAAATCCTAGAGATTGAAATGATAAAACAAACCTGCAGAGTAGCTCAAAAGCAAAGATGCAACATTAAAAAAGTTGAATAGCTTCCCAAATATGGATTTTGTATTAAAAAAAAGTTGTCCCTCATATCCGAGTCAAAGAATAAACCAAATAAAATGTATAAATAAAGTTGCCACAACATACCTCTTTCTCGCCGTTCAATGTTTTTAACATGGACCTTCACATGGGTTCCTGATTCAGCCATCTCCTCCCAAGTACTGTACAGCTGTGCCCGGCATTCCTCAAAGAGCAAAGGTTCAAACACCTTAACATACTCTTCCTCAGATTCAAAGTGACCAGGAACACACTGAAGCTCCGTTTCATCTGATATGAAGAGAAGTTCACTCCTTAATAATAAACCATATGATGGCACTTCATGCACCACAACACTTTTTGACACAAGGCAAATAAGAAATTGAAAAAAGAAAAGCCCTATGAGACTCAAGGAGCTGTACAAGGCTAGTCACTACTAACATGTCCAACACGACACTTCAGAAGAGCAAACCAGAGCACATTTTAAAAATAAAAATAAAAAATAGCTAACACAAAAATGTATTCAGAGCTTTCTCCTGATACATGTGAACAGGTTAGCCATGGAGATCATGAAAAAAACACTAATAATCATATAGCTAACTTTGAGATGACAAAAATTTCTTCCATCCCACAAGCTATCCTGATGATTGAGATGCCCACCAGATGAAGCTGGAGGATCCCCTTTGGAATGCATGGGCCTGAGTAATAATACAAACACCACGACTCAATAAACTAAAATGGTAAATCCTGACTCACCAAGCATTCCATAAAACTGGATGCTATATATATAGGTCACTATACCAACCTAGAAGAAAGTGGCAGTACAAAGCAATATCATTTAATAAACATACACCTTCATAGAGACACTCACATATCATACAAGAGAGAGAGAGAGAGAGAGATGTGAAAATGTTCAGCTGATGTGTAGTCCGGCCACTCAGATTCTCAGAAAAATGAAAAATACAACATAAAAGAAGTTTAAAGGATTAACCAAATCTTGAATGGCCGCCTGAGCAAGAACACATACTTGCTTCTTTGAAGTAAATCCTAAAAGAAATGGATTTCATATTATCTGACAACACGATCATTATGACAGAGCACAAGAAAGGGTGAGAAATCTGCACATCACTCATTCTAACAATATTTTAGGTAAATGCAAGTTTTGATCCTTAATCTCTAACAAGAGAAGTAACTAAACATCTACGACAACATAAATGCTTATCTACCATATCACTATCCTTACTAGGCACAGCAAGACCAACGCTCATTATTAAAACCTAATTTGGAGCCTTTCTCCAAATAGAAAACTGGACATACCCCCCACCCCACCCAAAAAAGAATCATCAGGGAAAGGTTCATAAGCTATGTCACATTGCTTACAACAAGCACATAAAAGAATAAAAAGTTCGTAGAAAATATTAATGAAGCAGTGTTGATACAGTCGCAGTAATAACCCACAATGATGAGAATAATAATGTAAGTGTAACTGGAAAATACCTGGATGTTGCCAAAACTTCTCGTTCGTCACCTCCCGAATAAGGCGTTCCACAGATGTATCTTGGGACTGGCTACTTACTATAGGTTGCTTCTTGGACGGAGGTTTTTTGGCTCCCAATTTTGGATCTATGGAACTTTGACTTGTCAGAGCAGGCTGCTTCCTACCAGGGACCTGTGAATTTCTACCTTGTCTCAGATCCGTGGGATGTTTTGAAGTACTCAGCCTAGGCATAGGTGATGTTTGAGCCTCAGATGTGAGGTCAATCGAACTATTCATCCGTCTTGGACGACCTAGAGGTGCTAGGTTCACATCAGCACTTGATTCAGATTTAGAATCATTAGATTCCATAGGATAGTTGCCTTCATTAGTTGATTCAATTGGTTTTATATCTTTGACAAGTTGCTGACTGTGCTTTTCCCCATTCTTTTCAGCAGCAGGTGGAGGAACGGTACGAGACTCTTTCACAATACGAGTAATAGGTGCTGGAAAATTTTGCCGCCTAGTAGTACTTTTTATTGAACCTGCCTGCTTAACGTCTTCCAAATCAAGAAACATGGTCTGCCTACTGCGCTTCTTTCCCAACATTGCTTCCTTTTGTTGGTCAATCTTAGGGCGCTTACCAAAATTGTTAGCACACTTTAATGCATGAATTGCCTCTGCACCTCTAATCTCTCTATGCTTTGGCACCTGGCCAGAATCCTCCTGGCCATCCATGGCGATATCAGCTTTATTAATGGTTTCAGAATTTCTGCTACTATTACTTTTCCTATCATTTGTATCTGGATCTAATTCTAAAGTAGAAATATTGGAAATTTCACCATTCCGTTTCTCATTATCCTGAGAAGCATTATCGGCCGAGCCAACTTTATCACTATTATTCACCGGCTCAACTGCTGATTTCTCCTGCGTAGCTTTATCAACATCAGTATTCAACTTATCATTGATCCCTAAATTTTTATATGCATCTGTTGAACCCTCTGCATCAGACCATTCACCTTCTTCCTTTTCAGCAGTTTGCATACCGAGAGAGTTCAGATCTGGCTGGAGCACAGCCTTCAATACATGTTCTTGACTTGATGTAGACAATGAAGCACCACTGAAAGTTGAGGCCCCAGCACTCTTCTGTTCCTCAGGAGCTCTAGATGCCTCTGCACCTTTCAACCGTACAAAGGGCTGAAAACCTGAAACAGAAGAGGCATGGGAAAAAGCATGATTGTTTACTATCCCCGGAGGATCAACAGAGGATGCCAAAAACTCAGAAGTCTTGGTACTAGAAGAGGGGACTGCTCTCTGAGGCTGGAAACAGAGGACACCATCATTGTCCTGGTCATCCTCAGAAGGGGGTTCATTAAGATCAAACAACAGCCTTCCTTTAGAACCCATCTCAAATATAATTGCATATACACTGAATAAAAGAAGCTTATACCACCACGTCTCGTTAATATTTAATTCTCAAAGGCTATGGGCAAATATTCTAACTTCTTTATTTCCCACAGAACATTAAAAGCAAGAAATACTCTGCAATTTGGGGAAAGCAACAAACTTGATTAAAGAAAAAAAGTCACAGCATCAAACACTTTGGTTTGCAATCCAGCTAAGAACATAAGATTCACATCATCCTCGTCTAATAGGAATACTAAACATGAAGCAAATGAAGTGCTTTAGCAGTCAGCACTCACAGCTGCAGCCGCAGAATCTTAAATCAGGAACGTATAGCTACAGCCTGCATGATCAAATTAATATCTTAATTAGCAATTCTTCTTGCAGGAGAAAAAGGAAAATCCAAAGAAAAAAGTAAACATAAGCTATGTGTTAAATCCTTAAATCTTATAGATGTTACATTATCACAAAGATTAACTGCGTCAAAATCAACCAAATAATAAAGAAAACACAGAAGACAATGAAAATTCAACACCAAGCTCAAGCCCTGGAAATAAACACCACGCTAGCAATTACAGATTAGCCTCAACAACCAAATACAAAGAAAAAGCAACTACAAGCCCTTCTAAAAAAACAGCTACAAGGCTAAGAAGACAGGAAAGCTGGAAATCAAGATCAATTACACAAATACGAGTTCTTCTCAAATTTATTACACACGTGACTTTTCATTTAGTAAATTATCTATATCATAATACATCAAAAAAATGTATGTTTACATTCTTTGATAGCACTACAAGATATCTATGACTTCATAGATAAGATAAAACCATATTCCCCCAATAAAAACAATATCTAACATACCCTATCCCCAATCTTTCACCTCTATTAATCGACCGACCCACATCCACCGATACAAACTCATCAAATAGCTCCAATAACACATAAACACTCCTAGCTTTCCATCCCCACATATTAAAATATACAATTAAGTAATGGCATAATAGCTACCCACTACAGCAGAATATAAATAATGCATCAATAACAAATCCAACCAATGTGAACAAAACGGCACTCAGTACACAAAAAATAAATAAACAACAATACAGCTAACAACTAATTACCCAACTAAATCACCCCTAGCACCCCTTTCAGATTAGTACCAGATTGACCCTCTACCAGCCAAGATTCTCCAAAAGAAGCCATCAAACAAGATTCAATCTTTACAAATTCCCAATTAGTTAGGGTTTCCAAGAATCTAACAACCAATCGAAAAAAATTATTATACAAATTAATTAATATCACCCATTAGTCAATTTACCATAGAAATTCCCGAATTCATCATATTCATTCAACCCCAGATCAAAGCCATTAGTCTCTATTTCGATCTATTATTTCTATATACTATTTCGATCTATTTTTATTTACTTTATAATTTAATTAGTAATCAAACTGTGTGGAGAGAGAAAGAGTGTGTGTGAGATAGAGAGAGAAAGAGAGCGAGAGAGAGGGGAAAAGTACCTCAAAACAGCACCACGAAATCTAGAAAGAGTCAAAAGAAGAAAAAAAACAATTAAAATAATAAACAAATTTATAATAGAATAATAATAAATAAATTTCTCTTAAGTTTCCTATAGTTGGTTGTGTGCTTTGTATTTGTAGAGAGAGCTGTCGAGAGAGACAGAGTTTTAGAGAGAGAGAGGAGAGAAAACGAATGCAAGTGAATAAAGAAGAGTGGGGAGGGGCTATTTATAGGAAAATACAAGGGCCCATGTGCCCGGCCGGACTTAACGCCGATCACCGTTTATTTAAATTTCCGACTAATACTTAATCTGACGGCATCACTTTTTTATTTAAAAAATATACGCAACTGCCCTTCAATTTTAGCTTATTTACGTTAGTGAAATGACGAGAATACCAGACTGGAGGGCGGAGCTTGGGGGTAAAGGTTGGAGGGTAAATATGACATTTAAGGGCTTTTGCATGATGATCTGTCCAGATCCGTTTAACAGGCGTATATGTAAACGAGACTCATGTTCAAATTTTGATTTTTATTGGCCTTTGCAAAAAAAAAATGATCAGTTTTGTCGTAGTAGTGAGTTTCCTTTGGGATTAGTTTTTTGGCTCCTTTGATCTTTTCTTTTCCTATTTTGGTATGTTATTAACTAGATTAATAAAAAAGGAATAAATTTTCCTAGAGAAAATAGGTAAGATCTTTAAGAATTGGGAAATCTATGGTAAATTGGGATAATATTGTTGGATAATTTTGGAAAAATTATGATGGGGTAGTTTGGTAGGGTGGGAAAAAGCTCATATGATTTTCTTACTTGCCACTCATCAAAATATCAGTATTATACTGATAAAGTAAATGTGGACACATGATGTTGTTTTAATTTTATGTATTGATCGCATAAATATCGTATATACTTCGTGTAATTAGATTCGTTTTGAAATAATATAATTTTCTATCTTTTATATTCTAATAGATGTCTATATGCTATTTGACATGATTACGTAAATATGTTTATATAATTTATGCATAAAACACAAGCTCTAATTTTAACCTAAATGTTTAATATCTAAATGGTACAAACACGGTTACCTTCTCTTCATAAATGAAGTTGAAAGTAATCATATGTTATAATTTTTTTGCTTGCATGTGTGTAATCTATATTTTGTTTGATAACGTAAACGCGCCTAAGAAAATTTATCACGCTTAGATTGTCATTCAAAACATTTCCTTGTGTGATAATAAGTCCATCTTTTAGCAAGGTGGTAGAAAATCATCGATAAATTAATCCTTAAACTAGTGTAATATTATATTATGTGATAGCTACTTTCAAGATTGCTTCACTAGAAGATAAGTAAATTAAATAAATATAAAATTCTTTTTGTTTAAAATTCTACAACATTCATCTTTTATGATATGCTATTAACTAGATTTATTGCAAATAAATAAATAAAAGATTAACATTTCCTAGAGAAAATAGGTAAGATCTTTTAAGATTGAAAAATCCAATGAAAGTTAAGATAATCTTGTTGGAAATCCTGAAAAAATGATGATGGAATAGTTAGGTAGTGTGAGAAAAAAACTCAAATATGCCTCACAACAAAAAATTAATGCATAGTAATAGAGTTACTATGGACACATGTCATTATTTTTATTTTCGTTTTATGAGTTGGTGGTGTACAATTTTTACATTCTCAATGTAATTAATTAATTTGGCGCTCTAACATAATATAAATTCTCTTTATTCCATATTGTAGTGTAGATATTTATATACAATTTTTTTGGATAACCGATTATGTAAATATATTTTATATTAGTTGTGTATAATTAATATTGACATATTTAACCTAGATATATGTATAATACCGAAATGGTGTAAACAAGTTATGCCAACTTCTTTTCATAAATGAAATGTTGTGTCTAAAATCTTTTTGCGTATTTTATATTTTGTCCGATAGCGTAAACACGTCTAAGAGAATTTGTTGCCATTGTCCTTCTAAATTTTCCTTTTGTTATTAATACATCATCTTTTAGCAAGAAGGCACCCAAAGTTATAATAACTTAATTCTTGAACTAATATTATATTACACATCTTTCTTCCAAAATAGCTTCACCAAAAGATAAGCAAATTAAATAAATATAAGATTCGTTTTTGAAATCCTATACAGTATTCATTTTTTGGTATGTTATTGATGTGTGGTTATAATTTCATAGTTTCGTACATTATATGCCTTGCATTTTATATGCTTTATGATAAATTACACTTTATTTGCGCGTAATGGAGTCAATTTTATGTGTAGGTGAATTGGAGATGAAAGTAGAGCAAGAGGGATACTTAAACGTTAAAAGTGTGCGCGGGAACAGTGAAAAGGAGAGGCCAGGTAAAAGCTAGCTCAACCAGGCTTTAGCCTGGCGAGGCCATGTCCAGTCCGAGTTCTGAAGACTTTATTCGTCTCGTGGTTTGACTAGGACTTGGCCTAATCGTTAGGTCTTTTCTTACACATATGAATAGACCTAAAAATGCCACTTTTGAGGAGAGGATCGAGTTTGGACACACTTTAGATCTAGGGAGAGCACGGAGCCGTCGTGGAGATCGGAGATTCAACCTAAGGAGGCAAAAACACACTAAGAGCAAGACAGAGAATTCTTCTACGAGTTTTTCACTTTCTTCTTCATATTTTCAATATTGGTTATGAATTCTAGTATTATAGTTACACATACTATTATGAATAGCTAATTTGTTATCTAGGGTTTTGATGGAACCTATTCTCTATTTGTTCAACTATGTTTATTATTGTGGTTGGTTGAAGAGCTCTCAATCGACTATGCCTATTTAGTGTGTATTACTCGGGAGAGAGTGCATATTTAGGTAGTTGTTGAACAACATCACTCCTAACGTATATGAGGGATCAATACGGAGGGTTTAAATGTGTGATTAGGGATAACGAAACCATGATGCGATCTGAGTGAGCTGTATTTAAGGCCACATAGTGTAATTCAGGAGAGTATGTCTAGTATATTGTTGTAATTACTCGGGAGAGATTTACGACACCCAGAGTGATCATGATCGGTAGAGAAGACTTAGGTAAATTTATAGAAATCGTAGTGGGAAGGATTCCGACAATATGGAAAATTATAACTCTAAACTTCCTTAATCTTGTCTCTAACGCTTAGTAGCTTTAGTTGTTAATTTATTGTTTTAATTTATTAGTTAATTAGTTAAACACAAGAATCTTAATATCTATAAGTTAGGAATTATTCAAGTTTGTCTTTTTAGTGATAGTGAACAGTTGTAGCTAAGCCATAATTCTCTGTGGGATTTGACTCCAGACTTGTAAATCGGATTATATTTGCAACGACAGCTTAGTCCTTTTTATAAGGCATAGTTGGGCAATATCAAATTTTAGCGCCGTTGTCGGAGAACTAACGGTGTAGCTGTAGGTGTACACACTGCTAGGCTTCAAGTTTGAACTTTGTTTTTATTTTTTGTTTTACTTATTAATTTGAGAAATATGGTATCTTGGAATTATGAGAGTTTTGATGTTGGTAATTCTACTTTTGATCCTCCTTATGCATTTAATGGAGGAAACCACCCAGGGCAAAATTATCAAAATATTCCCAAGAGCGAGTTATGTGCAACAACTCAATCTTATGTGTGGAATGTGTGTGATATGTGTGGTGATCAAGATGGTCACTTTCATGATTGTGCTTATATTTCTTATCTTCCCCCAACCCCTTACTATGATGGTTCTACTTTTTTTGTGAGGATTACAGGAACAAAAAACCTAGGGAAGCTGACCTAAAGAAGATCAAAGATATATTAAAGTGCTATGTGAAATAATATGATGAGAAACCACTGCAGATACAAAGTCAAGAGGCAACTATTCACAACTTGAAAGCTCAGGCAAATAAATTAATTGAACTTTATAAAGCGCAACAAGTTGACATTGTGGATAGTAGCCAATATGAGTATGAATTGGCTGCAGAAATTGCCATTATACTGGAGGATTTAAAAAAATATGGGGATGAGCTAGAGGAGAAGGCCAGAGTAGAACACCAACAATCAATCGAACTAGATTTTGAGGATGCCGATGTCGTAGAAGAGATACTAGAGTCAACCAAGGATATTGAAGATACATATTTAGTTGACTCTAATGTCATTAGTATTGAGGATGTTGACAATCTCAATGTTTATGTAGTTGAGCGCATTGGTCCACACTCTAAGCATTATTCCATATTGTGTTTGAATGATGATATGGAAATAGAGTCGCCCAAGCCACTTGAGGAGTCAGGGAGTAAGGAACAAGATGCTTATATTCTGGATTTCTTCATGCCAGAAAGTCGGGAATACACATGTCATCCAAAGGCCAAGAAGTGCAGAATATTACTCTATTTTATTGGGCCAGTTAGATTCATTCTACCACCCTAAGAGCATGATCATAGAGCAGAATCAAAATTTATGGTCCAATTTATAAGTTCAAAGTGGAGGCAGAAAGTGATTCGTATCGTGCCGCGACGTTAAATCAAGCACTTGTTGGGAGGCAACCTAACTTTACTGCTTTCTTTTATTTTTATTTTTATTATTATTTTATTTATTATTATTATATTATTTTTATAGTGTTGATTTTTGATTTTCTATAAGCATGAAAAGTTAAGCTATTGGAAGGATCCAACAGCAAACCAAATGGTTGGAACTAAGTGTGAGGTATCCCCATGAAGAACTAAGCCTGGGAGAAGTCTGAGTACCCCATGAGCTGCTAGTGCTTCGGCCTTGGTCTACCAGAGAGTTTCTTTACCCTCTTAGTATGGTATGCATTGGGGACAATGTACAATTTTAAGTATAGGGTGAGGAGATTGTCTAGGTGACTTTCTATGATATTTTAGTTGTGTTAGTTTAATTGAATATGTTTTTTTAGAAAAAATGAAGAAAAAAAATATTGGACTTTTCCCGACGATGGATATCCTAGACAACTTTCTTGAGGGATTTAAGTCTAAAGAAAAAGGGACAAAAAGATTTTCTTTATAGGTAGTGTAGTAATTTTTTCTTGGTTTTTCTTTATGTCGTGGTTCTTTTTCAAGGGTATTATTTGAACCGGGTGTAGCTAGTTTTATTTTTTGGAATAGGATCCATTGTGTTGTATTTTGAATTGAAGCAATATCTCTTGACTTTGTCATGCCTTGAGAATAGCGAGTACTTTGGTTGTAACGCTTAGGCTTTGTTTTTACTGTTGTAGAAGTACCTTAAATTGTATGATTTTAATTTGCTTAACTGCTTTGACTAGAGTGTCTTTATAAAAACTAATCCTAAATGAGTTATGTTCCATGTATGTGTGAGATTTGCGTGTTATTCTGTGCGTGCATTTGATGTCTAGAACTTGCCCGGTGTGTTTGCAAAGTGAAATAGTAGTTTTGTTCAGTCTTAAAAGTGATATAGGCATTTCTTTGTTGAGCCAGATATGTATATTTTACCCCCTTAATTGTTGTGTATCGTAGATAACCCCTTTGAGACTGTAATCATGTTTCTTTGGCAACCATAGTACAAGTCTTACCCAATTGCTGGAATTAACCATCTATTTTAACCTTGTCACCTTTCATGAGCACTTGAGGTGTGATGATTTATGTAAAAGCTAAAGTGTGGGGTGGTTGGTTTGGCTTTTGAGTGGAGCTAATGAAATAAGGAGAAAGTTTCACTGTGTTGACAAAAAAATAAGAGCCACTTGAATTGGAAAAAAATAAAAATAAATAAAAAATAGTTGTATTGCTGTGGAAAAAATACTCCTTGCTAAGTGGTGACTCTTGATGTAAGTGTGCTTGAAGAAGTATGAAGTTAATATATTGATGTGAATGTGGAGTTATGTATTAAAGTGATTAGCGAGGTATAATCACTCTTATATCCAAATGTATCCTACCCGACCTGCAGCCTACATTACATCCAATTAAAGTCCTACTTGATCTTAGACTGAATGAGCTCGATTCGTAGAGTAGTACACTATGGGCAAGCCTATGGTGCATCTTTTGTAGCATAAGAATGCGATTTCTGACAGTGAGTGAATTCTTTCTATCTTGAGTTCTTAACTGTTCTTAAATTTTATTGTGTGTGGAACTGCTCTCTTTTGTTGTTTGAGGGCACGTGATTCATAAAGGAAAGGTAATGTCATTAACCTCCATGTTAGAGTAAGTGAGTGAGTTTTGAATAATGCATGGTACTTGCGAGTCAAATCTTGGGGTAAAGATGTTACACATTGGTGCTTAGACTATTTTAAACATTCTTGGTGTAATGAGTTAAGGGAATTGCTTAAAAAAGGTCGTGTCTATAAGTATGGTTTGATTGCTCGAGGACGAGCAATGTTTAAGTGTGGGGTATTGATGTGTGGCTATAATTTCATAGTTTCGTACATTTTGTGCCTTGCATTTTACATGCTTTAATTATAAATTATAATTTATTTACGCGTAATGGAGTCTATTTTATGTGTAGGTGAATTGGAGATGAAAGTAGAGCAAAAAGGATGCTTAAACATTGAAAGTGTGCACGAGAACGTTAAAAGGAGAGGCCATGAAAAATCCATCTCAACCAGGCTTTAGTCTGGTGAGGCCAGGCTGAACTAGGCTTTAATGGTGAGGCCAAACTAAGTCTAGGCTGAACCAGGCTTTTTCTTGGCGAAGCCAGCCTAAGGCCAGGTCCCGTCCGAGTTTTGAAGATTTATTAGTCTCATGTTTGATAGGACTTGGCCTATACGTTTAAGTCTTTTCCTACACATATAAATAGACCTAAAAATGCCACTTTTGAGGAGAGGATCGAGTTTGGACACACTTTAGACTTAGGGAGAGGACGGAGTTGTCGTGGAGATCGGCGATTCGAAATAAGGAGGCAAGAACACACTAGGAGCAAGGGGGAGAATTCTTCTACGAGTTTTTCACTTCCTTCTTCCTATTTTCATTATTAGTTATAAATTCTAGTATTGTAGTTATGCATACTATTATGAATTACTAATTTATTATCTAGGATTTAATGGAACCTGTTGGAGGATGATTATCCTATTACGTTGATATAAATTTGTTGTAGCTTTTTCTCTATTTGTTCAATTATGTTTATTATTGTGGTTGGTTAAAGAACTCTCAATCGACTGTGCTTATTTAGTGTGTATTACTCAGGAAAGAGTGCATATTTAGGTAGTTGTTGAACAACATCACCCCTAACGTATATGAGAGATCAATACGGAGGGTTTAAAGGTGTGATTAGGGATAACGAAACCTTGGTGCGATCTGAGTGAGCTGTATTTAAGGCCAGCTAGTGTAGTTCGGGAGAATATATCTAGTATATTGTTATAATTACTAGGGAGAGAGTTACGACAGCCAGAGTGCTCATGATCGGTAGAGAAGACTTCGGCAAATTTATAGAAAATGTAGCGGGAAGGAATTCGACAATAGGGAAAATCATAACTCTAGACCTCCTTAATCTTGTCTCTAACCTTAGTAACTTTAGTTGTTAATTTACTAGTTTAATTTGTTAGTTAATCAGTTAAACACTAGAATCTTAATATCTATAAATTATGAATTATTCAAGCTTGTTTTTATAGTGATAGTGAACAGCTGTAGCTAAGCCTTAGTTCTCTGTGGGATTCGACTCCGGACTTGTAAACCAGATAATATTTGCAACGAGCACTTAGTCCTTTTTATAAGGCATAGTTGGACATGATCAGTTATTAACTAGATTAATAAAAGACATTAAAGTATCCCAAAAAATAGGTAAGATCTTTAAGAATTGAAAATTTAGGATAATATTATTGGAAATCTAGAAAAAATTACCATAATAGTTTGGTAGGATGAGAAAAAGCTCATATTTGAATTTCCAAATTTCTCTCGCCAAAACATCAATCTATATTAATGGAGCCATACTATAGACACGTGGCAATTATTTTTGTTTTAGCTATATATATTGATGGTTTATAAATTTGGACATAGTGTAATTTGTGTTGCTCTAACATAATATAAGCTTCTTCTTTTTTCATATTTAGAGTAAATGTTTATATGCAATTTCCTTTTAAATGACATGTTTGTGTAAATTTATTTTATATTATTAGTGCCATATGTATACGGTCGAAATGAACTATGCCCGATTTCACGGGCTCAAAGGGTCGCTTCAAGACCGAGTTCAGGATGGGTCGAGTTCGAGTCCGATGGACAAAGCTCGAGCCGAGCGACAGAATATAAGGCTCGAAGATTGAAGTACATCCTAAAAATTATGGCATAAATTCCGGAATAGATTTATACGAGTTATTACAAATCCGTACCAGGCAGTTAGATAGCTATCCCAATAATATTCCTTACTGCCAATAGAAATGTACCATATTTAGGGTTTCCCTATTATATAAAGGGGATACCAATCATTTGTAAGGAGGATCAAACATTGGCAAAGAATATACTTGTTTGCACGTGATTTTTGCCTTACACGAATTACTCCCAAAAAATTCAAAATAAAATAATTTTTCCTTTGTGTGCAATTTTGTGAATTTTTGTGATATTTTCAGCTATTGTTTGCATTTGTGTGTGCACGCGATCTGTGTAAATTAATGGAAAGATAAAAAAAATATAGCATTTGCATTTTGGATTTAATTTTAAAATTTTGAGTCAAATAGTAAATTATTCATTTTACAATAATTGGAAAATTATAAAAAATAATGTACTTTGCATTTTTAGTGTTTAATTATGTGATTTGGTACTTAATTATTTGTGATAATTGTTATCTAGAGTTAATTAGAATTTTTAAGTCAATTTGGTTTTATAATTTAATTTAGGATTTTAGTTTTTAATTTTGAAAAATAATTTAGGAAGAAAATAAAAGAAAAGAATTAATAAAAGAGGGGAACTCGGAATTGGGCCAAATCCTTTTAGTTTGAGAGGCCCAAACCAAACATACCCAAAACCCGTCAGGAACCGGCCCAATACCCGTCCCAACCCGGTCCATCCCCTACCCGATCCCCTTAGCCGAAATGACCCCATTTTAATTAACATATCAATCACAGCCGTTGGATTCCATTCATCCAACGACCTAATTAATTGGTTAATTCCAATATACCAAACCCCCCCCCCCCAAACCCCTTACCC